>PVHP010019532.1:0-23256 GCA_004024765.1 Zapus hudsonius
AGGAGACTGAGGAGGAAGGAAGACCTGTATGCACTGAGCTCTAATATTCTTACGGCTGTGTATAATATTTTGCAAAGTAAAATTGACTGAGATGGAAGCTATTCTGCATGGTACAGTGGCGATGGCTAACAAATGAGAGTTCTGTGGGCAGAATGGGAGTCCCCTGCCTCATCTGCCACCCTAATGACAGCAGCCACCTGCTGTTTTATTGTCACAGCTGGAGCCAGTTCACTCCTTGGTGCTGAGCTCTGCCCATGAGCACCAAGCTCTCTCCTCGCCTCATTACTTTGATGAACTTTTTATGGTCAGCACCCATGAAGACCTCATCTAGGACTCCACCATACAGACTGGCTTCAGGGAGTGCTTTCAGTGACACGAGGTGGTAGCACACAGTGACACTGTCGCTGCTCGGGTCTGGCAGCTAGTCCAGAAGTCAATGTACTATACTCTGACACGACAGGGCCCACAACAGGTACAGATGCCATGAAATTCTCATACTTAATAACATTCTTTCTTCCTTCCTCGTTGTGATGTAAAGATCATAGGATCCAGCCATAATGAAGTTTCCTAATGGAAGACGTGATTAGAGGAAACCTAATGTACTGGTTATGATTGCAGCCATAAAATTAAGATTTTTCATTTTCTATAGATTGAAATTCACAGGAAGAAATGTTTCCTTTAGCATTTAAAGTCAAAGCAGAACTAAAACAGAATCAAAAACTTATCTGCATTAATTTATTTTACACTATTTTAAGATAAAACCTCCTAAGTAGCTTTTAATGTCAGATGACTTCTATTTGAACCTGCATCATGTCATTTGAATAGTTGAAAGGCTGTTTACAGAATATTTTCAAAAACAAACACCATCATAAGCTCCTTCACATTATTGCTAGCAAAATATAAACTAGAAGTTATCAGCAATAGGACTGCTTATTACAGAGGAAAAGAAATAATTTTAAAATGTTACCCACTTCAGAATTTTTGCCACACCTTAAAACTTACTATGCATGAATTATTTAACTTTTATTAGTTATAAATGTTGAAACATGCATATCAAAAACCATGTCATCTAAAAATAGAAATTCTTAATAGCATTGAAATACTTAACAAGTTAAAAATATGGAAGGGATATCTTAAAATCTTTCCAGATTTACAAACACATTAAGAATATTTTTAAATATTCTAATATTACCAAATAACATATTAACATTTTCATTTTCTACTCTCTAAAAGCTATCATAAGCCTAAAAACCAGAACACTGAATGAAACACTGTGTAAATTTCAGCTGGAAATTTTCTTTTCTTTTTTTTTTTTTTTGGTTTTTCGAGGTAGGGTCTCGCTCTTGCCCAGGCTGACCTGGAATTCATTATGTAGTCTCAAGGTGGTCTTGAACTCATGGCGATCCTCCTACCTCTGCCTCCCAAGTGCTGGGATTAAGGCGTGCACCACCACGCCCGGCTGGAAATTTTTTAACAGTCCTGCAAAATTAGACACCAGTAAATTTCTCTTTGATTGACTTGCTTAATACCACCGACGATACTTCTGCTGTGCTATTAATTCTATTGTTTTGTGTGGTGCTAGAGCTCAAATGCAAGGCCTTGTGTGTGCTACACAAGTGCTCAGCCACTAACTATATCCTCAGCCCTTGGTTTTGTCAAGCAGAATCTATGTAGTAGCCTGGGCTGGCCTTGAACTCATGATACTCCTGCCTCAGCCCTACAACTGACAAGATTACAGGTGTGCACAGCTACAACTGTCTTAATTATATGAAGTGATTAAATGTTATGTTACTCTCTCCTCAAATAATGTGTTATACTTGTCTTGGTTTCACTATGATACTTCCCTTCATGGTTAATAAATCAAAATACTGACTTTTAGTTAAAACAAACAATAGTATAAGCTTTACAAATGCTACTGGGCATGGACCTGGTATTGAATTTTAGCCAAACAGAATTAAAATCGGTGCTTATTCTAAATCAGCACTACTAAATACAAAATAATGGGCCGACACTTACTAAATACACGAAATTCAAAATTATTAACTTTAAGAAAGTATGCAATTTAGGAGATGACCAAAAGATTATTATTCTAATCAAACTAGGTATTTTTAAACACTAATAATCTACAGATTGATATATGCAAAGATCTACTGTGTGTATCCTAACTTTAATCACACTTAGGAAGACACTGATCTAAACACGTGCAATGACAAGGTGCACTTTTCATTTGGTAAATTCATGTTATGTGTTTTCAGTAGGTGAACAGTTTATTGCTAATGATGTATCTCTCTGCAACAAGAAAGGATGAAAAGAGCCTGGGAAGGTGGCTCAGTAGATAAAGCGCTTTCCAGGTAAACATGAGTAGCCAGGGGCAAGCCTAGCAAGGGAGCCAGTGTTTGTAAGCAGGCCCACAGGGAGACTAGACACAGAACAAGAGGAAGAAGGGGAAGAGGGAGCACACACCAGTCTCCTAAACTGAGCAAAAATGAACACAAAACTAATGATAAAAAGATACTTTCAACCAAAGAAGTACGGTTGCCAAATTATTATGTTCTGTAAAAAACTGAATAGAAAAGAGGAAGAAAATCTTCTATTTTGTAACAAAATTTAAATATCATAAGTTTTTCTAAGTCTTTTATTACATTTTTTCATAATCAAGTGATATTTGTGTTTGACTCTAAATTATTTTACTATTATGATACTTCTTTTGTAATGAAGCTCCTGTATTCACTTGATAAACTGCCAATGAGATTTCTCAACTTCTAAGAGACTTATTAGCCATATGAAGAAATTAGAAATCTTCAGGGTATTTGGTCCAAATTAGCCATACTTTCATGTAATAATTTATTTCCAATAACAATTTAAATGTCTCTAACTAAATAATATCTCAATAGCCAGAAAGACTTAAAAATGTTCAAACAATGTCTGGAGCATGCCTATAGTCCATCTACTAAACAGGTTAGCACTCACACAAGGTAGCTGATAACTGCTGCATTTTCCAAATGATTCTAGAAATGTTTGCATTACATAACACTTGTCTGTCATCAAGCAGAGAGCAGCACATGAATGTGTAGGTGAGTCTGACGTGTACTAGCAGGTCCCTTCCTCCACAGGGCCTGCTCTTGTTCTGGAAGCACCAAGGAGCTCCACATCTACTCGGACTCCTCCTTTATTCCACAGTGCTACCACATATGCTTCCAGAAATTTTCATGATTCTTCAAAAGAACCCTCTAATTTGTTTTCTGTATATTTTGTCTGTTATTGGCATGTAATAACTTCATAAGTGATGGATTTCATAAACATTTTCATACAATTATATCATATGCTTTGACCATATCCACTTGATACCCTCACCTTTCTGCTTCCTCCCATCATCCCTCCCATCATTGCTACTTATTCTCCCTCACGATTTTGCTTCTGTTTTCATGCCCTATACAGTCTATGGTTTATGTATCAATATTAAATCCAGGATCCAAATCTGAAAGAAACATGATATATAACTGAGTTATTTCACTTATTATGATGATGTTTCTTTTGTATTGAAGATTTTGTAATCACTCAATCGACTTCTAAGTATTCATATATATATTTCTCTCTACATAAGTTTTCCTGAAATCTAAAAATAAAAAGAATGTGCTTCATTTTCCCAAAAGGAAAAATTGTATGAACACACAATGGGCAATATCAGCAATCAGTCAGAATAATTTGAGTCTAGTTATATAGTCTTATACAAAAAAAATCTATGTGATAGCTTGAGAGGTAATGACACCTTCCCATTCTGAAGATCAAGCTGAACAGTGAAAAGAGGTGACTACAGCTCCTAATATGGGGTGTGGTCCAAGTAAGGAAAAGTGCTCCCTAGGTATGGGAGCACTCACGTTGACTCCTCTGAACCTCTGCAAGGTGTCCATGAGTCAGCCAGGGAACTTGAGCAAGTAAAATGGTGACAACCATCTATTTACCTCTTCTATTGTTCCTGGTATTTTACTCTAGCAACCATTTTATTTTCTAAAATAAATGACCAAAATTTCTACATGAATCTAAAACCCAAAATTAAAAAGTACTCTATAGGGCTGGAGAGATGGCTCAGCGGTTAAGGCACTTGCCTCCAGTGCCTAAGGCCCCGGGTTCAATTCCCCAGGACCCACATAAGCCAGACCCACAAGGTGGTGGCCCTGGTGTGCGCTCTCTCTCTCTCTCTCTGTCTCTCTCTCTCTCTCTCTCTCTGTCTCTCTCTCTCTCTCTCTCTCTCTCTCTTGAAAATGAATAAATAAAATATTTTTTAAAAAATACTCTATAAAAATAAAATATTACCCTTTTTTATAGTCTAACATCTATTTTTTAAAAGAGAAAAAGCCATTATTTAAATTTCCAATACCAAATCTTAATATAAGGCAATTACTTAATGGTGTCTGGGAGCATAATACAGCCTTACTTTAGAATGAGCCAAAACCTAGTTAGTCAGTAGTGTAAAACTGAAAATTCGGGAAATCTAACTGTTTCAATTTTTGCAACAGAAGTAAAATGGTTATGCCAAAAAAATATTTGGAATTATTTTAAAAGAGAAAAATTAATTCTTACTATTCCTTTGGTATTCTGTACAAACTAAGGAAACCTCCATCAATGAAGAGAGACCATAATGTCGTGCTCAGTGGCTAAGGAGGCTTGCTAGCAAAACCTGATAGCATGGGTTCAATTCCCCAGGACCCCCGGAAAGCCAGATGCACAAACTGGAGCATGCATATGGAGTTCATTTACACTGGCAAGAAGCCCTGGTGCAGCCATTCTCATTCATTCATTCATCCTCCCTCCCTTCTCCCATTTAAAATAAAGAGACCATAATATGAACATATATTCATAAATTAGGAAGACATATACAGACACAAAAACTCACTTAGAAACACTTCCATGACAGTGCAGGGTGAAAGAAGAGCATTTCCTATGATAACGTGGAGAAAGTAACTTGTTGATGTCATGCTACATCACAATGTAAAGAAAGTACATGATCTATGACAATAAAAACACAGGAAGTTCACTGTGATCGCAGCTGGTAAAGTGATACTATGCTTGAATTTTAACTACAATGAATGTCTTAATGTAATTATCTCTAAACCATAATAAGAACAAGGACATGATCATATTCTCTACCAACACACTTGCTGCATTTTTGCTCAAAAAGAATAAATTATTGAATTGAGTATGAAAATATAGTTCTATCCAAATCCACAGAAATTTCAGACTCCTCCCCCCCCCCATGCGTGGACACCAAAAAAAAAAAAAAAAAAAAAAAAAAAAAGCTGACCATGGCCACAGGACAGGGAAAGGCAGAGGTCAAAAACCCAATCAGCAACCTTCTTTCACACCAACAGGCAGTGTGAGCCACTTATGGCAACAGCATAGGGACCATCAAAACCAGGTCAAGTATCCAAATGTCAAGCACCCAGCTTATTGAGAGGATGGGTATCATTTCACTATTATATAACTGACAAGGAAAAGGTTTTGGAAGAATATCATTCATACATTTTTAGGGCTTCTTTACTGCCTGAAGAGCATAAAATTCAAGCCAGGAGCTAAAACAAAACTTCACAATAAGAAATCAGAGTGAAAATCAGAGCTAACTAATCAAAGGCCCATGACAAAAGTGTCTGCTATACTGCATTACAATATTTTAACATGTAGCATTTACTGGATTTGAGATATAGTTAATTTAATAAAAGCCTGACATTCATTAAAAAGAGAAGTAAAGAACACACTTTGCTGAGGGCCACGAACATTGTGCCTGGAAGCAACCTATCAAAGGGGAGGAAGCCTTTCAACTGGCGACCCAGCTAACTGAGGGCACAGAGGCTTTGTCCAGGAACACAGCCTATATTGGTTCATTCATTAAGAAAATTAGACCTTTATCTAGCCATGGGAAGACCCCAACACACACACAAAAACAAACAAACAAACAAACAAACACCACCACATCAAGCTGAGAGGTCCCCCCCCCCCCCCGCCACCAAGGCCCCTTAGTCCAACAATGGAAGTAACCACTGAAAATGTAGGGGAGACAACAGAAATACAAAGAGTAAAATAACCTCAGAACATAACTGCAATGAGACTCTGACCAAGGTATTCTGAGCTGGAAACAGCCAAAAAGCACATAAATGAAGTGGAACTAAATAACATGAGCTTCACTATCAGACTTAATTCAGGAAAATTAGGGAGTCTTCAAAAGAGCAATAAATGAATTGAGAGTACGCCAACAATGGGAGGGGCTAGATAACCAGCCAATAGGAGGAATTAGATAACCAGCTGAGTAAGTTGAGTAAGAATATAAACAAATGCAAGAATGAATTCCAGAAAACATAAGGGAAAACAAAGCTAGACCAGAAACAGGAAATCAACAAAAGATAAAGACTATGATGAAATATATGAGAAAACAAAAGTTGAGCAGATATATTATATCTAAACCTAAAGTTGATAATCAGGAGGACAGAATCTCAGACCTCAAAGAAAAGAAAGAAGAAATAAAGAATCCCAAAACTTGGAAAAATTCAAAAAAATCATGTGAACAAAATATGAGGAAACTATGAGACACACTAGAGATCAAACATCAGGATAATGGGGATATCCGAGGGAAAAGAAATCCAGTCAAAAGGAATAGAGAACATATTAAACAAAATTATTGAAGAAAAATTTCCCATTCTTGCAGGAGAGAGGCCCATCCAGATGCAAGTGGCCTACAGATCTCCAAACAAACAGGAACAAAGAAGGAACTCTCCAAGACATAATGTAGTTAAAATGCTAAACATAGAAAGCAAAGAAAGAGTGCTAAAAGAAACAAGAAAAAAACAACTCATCTCATATAAAGAAAACCCTATCAGTTACCTCAGACTTCTCATTGGAAACCATGAAGGCCAGAAGGGCCTGCAACAATGTTCTTCAAAGCCAGAAAAATTAAGGCTTCCAACCCAAACTACTGTCCCTAGCAAAAGTATTTCTCATAATATGGAGAAAAAATTATTCCATGATGAAAGCAAGCTCTACAATTATACGAACACAAAGCCAAACTCACAGAGGATATTCCAGGAAATATTCCACACAGAAAAGTCAAACCAACCTCAAGAGCCCAATAAAGGATAAGCACAATAACCAAAATTAGAGTGCTTATAATAATGTAACAGACATCAACTCCCATAAACCCTGCCATGACAGGGCTTAAAGAAAGCCTCACAGTTATAGTTAACAGATTTAGCCTTCCCATAAAAAAGACACAGGTTAGCAGGGTGGATCTGAAAAACGGACTCTGCTATCTGCTTCCTCTAAGAAACACACCATACCTCTAAAGACAGAAATCTACTCAGGGTGAAAAGATGGAAAAATTACCTTTCAAATAAACACAAATAAAAAACAAGCAAGTGTGGCTACATTAATATCTGAAAAAACAGACTTTAAACCAAAATTAATTAAAAGGGGCAATGAAGGACACTTCCTATTCATCAAGGGAACGACCCAAGAAGAGGATAACACTCACTATCATAAATATGTATGCAACAAATACAGGGGCAACTCATTTCATAGAAAAAAACTTACTCAAAAAATAAAACAGAAGTAAACTCTAATACCATCAAAGTAGGAGACTTTAATATACTACATTCATCCCTAGACAGATCATGCAAACAGAAGATCAGCAGGGAAATAACAGAACTTAACAATACCATAGATCAACTAGACCTAAAAGATGCTTACAAAACATTCCATTCCAAGACTACAGAATATTTTTCTCAGCAACTCATGGAAACTTCTCCAAAATAGACCACATTTTAGGACATAAACCATGCATCAATAAATTCAAGAAGATTGAGGTATTGCCCTGTATCATATCAGAACACAATGCATTAAAGCATGAAATTAACAATGGTAGAAAAATCAGGGGGAAAAAACTATTGATTACTGAACAATACAATAGTAAAACACATGCAAAAATGTGAACAAAATCCTCGCAAACCAAAAACAACACCAAACATATTATCAAACGTATTATCCACCCTCAAACAGGTAGGAGTCATCCCAGTGATGCAGGGGATGGTTCAAAATATGGATATCCATTAAAATTGTCCACAACATTAATAAACTTAACCACAAGAATCACATGGCCATTTCAATTGAAGCAGAGAAGGCCCCCAACAAAAATTCAACACTTCATGATCAAATCATTGGAGAGACTCAGCATAGAGGGCATTAAAAAAGCCATATAAAAAACTCCTAAAGCCCAAATCATACTCAATGGGGAAAAACTTGAGGAGTTCCCACTAAAATTGGGAAGAAGACAGGGATGTTCACTCTCACCACTGTGATTCAAGTGTTTGAGGTTCTAGCCCAAGCAATAAGACATATGAAAGACATAAAAGGTAAACAAATTGGAAAGGAAGACGTGAAACTATCTTTTTTCAGAAGATATTATGCTATAAATAACAGGTCCAGTGGACAGTACTATTAAATTCCTGAAGGTGGTAAGTTCTTTCAGCAAAGTGGCAGGATAAAAAATTAACACAGAGAAATCATTAGCCTTTCTATATGCAAATGACATGCATACAGAAAAAGAAATCAGTGAGACTGTCCCGTTTTCTATGGCCAAAAAAAAAAAAAAAAAAAAAAAAAAAAAAAAAAAAAAAAAAAAAAAAAAAAAAAAAAAAAAAAAAAAAAAAAAAAAAAAAAAAAAGATCAAATACCTTGGAATAACACTAACCAAGGATATGAAAGACTTGTATACTGAAAACATAAAAATGCTCAGGAAAATTGAGGAGAAAGAAACAAAAAAGTGGTAAGATCTTCCATGCTCCGGCATAGGTAAAAATCTTCCAAAATCAATATACAGATTCAATGTCATGCCAATAAAAATCCCAGCCTCTTTCTTGGCAAATGGAGAAAAATAATATCAAAATTTATTTGGAATGGCAAAAAGCCCTGTATATCCAAAACAGTCCTTAGTAAAAGAAGATCAGCAGGAGATATCACCATGCCGGATCTAAAGATATACTACAAAGCCATAATAACAAAAACAGCATGGTACTGGCATTAAAAAACAGACAGACTAATGGAACAGAACTGAAGACTCTGCTCTTAGCTGGAGTAACTATAGTTACTTGATTTTTGACAAAGGTGCCAAAAACATTAACTGGTGAAAAGATAACATATTTAACAAATGGTGCTGGATAAATTGGATAAATACATGTGAAAAAATGAAACTAGACCCACTCATCTCACCATGCACAAAAATCAACTCCAAATGGACCAAGGACAGCAATTTAAGACCAGAACTCTGAAAACCCTAGAAGAAAAAATATTAGGAACTCTCCATGAGATAGGAGTAGGGGAAACTTTTTATTAATTAATTAATTTGTTTATTTATTTATTTTGGTTTTTCCGTAGTAGGGTCTCACTCTAGACCAGGCTGACATGGAATTCACTATGTAGTCTCATGGTGGCCTTGAATTCATGGTCATCCTCCTACCTCTGCCTCCCTAGTGCTAGGATTAAAGGTGTGCACCACCATGCCCGGCGAAAACTTCTTAAATAAACCTTCCGTAGGAAGGTTTTGCAACAGTTACTTAATCAAAGGGATCTAATCAAGCTAAAACAATCTTCTGTACAGACAAACATACTCAGAGACAACAGACCATCAGACTGGGAGATAATGTTCTACCACAGAGGTCTAATACCTAGAACTTACAAAGAACTCAAAAAAATTAAATAAAAAAATAAAATCAACCCCGCAGAGAAGGACGGGAGGAACGAGGGACCCACAACCACAGACATTCAATCTACACGGGATAAGCCAGTGAGACAGAAACCAATGATCTTCGACACAAAGACCCCTAAACTCACAACCTTAAAGCAGCCTTAATACTCACCCACCACGACTCAGGGAACTATGCCGAAGAGGGGGCAGAAAGATTGTAAGAGCTGTAGTGGGGGAGACTATCCAAAGGCATGGCACCCTTCAGTATCAACACGCTTGGGCCAGGAGGACCGGGCTGAGTACTAGGCTATCCAGGGTCCCCTGCCACAAGGACTGATCCAGACGGCCCACAGAGGAGGATATCCAGCTGATTGGGGAGGGGGAGGGGGGCATTGGGGAACTGGGGATAACAACTCATTGTTTGCCCACTGAATAATGTAACTCATTATGGACAATAAATTTATATTTAAGACGTTTAAAAAAAATTAAAAAAAAAAAACAGCCATCTTACAAAATGGGGCAGTGAACTCAACTGGGAATTCACAGAGGAGGAAACACAGATAGCCAATACTCATTTAAGAAAATGTTCATCAAAACAAGAGACCAATCATCACAGAAAGTATGAAAACCCATGAAAGGTCAATGGAGACAGGCCCCAATGATACCCAACACAACCCAGGGCAAAGATTCAGAGATACTTAAGATCTCAACAATAAAGCAGACTTAAAACTCACCATCACTACCTGTCACTCGCGGAGGGCAGTGATCACATAAATACACACACACACACACCCTGCTTGTGGGTTGATGAACGTGTGTTCTTTATTGTGGGGAATGAGGCAGAATATATAGAGCTTCCTGGGCAATCAGGGGGTTAATGGTCAGTCTTATGATACGAACCTGTGCATAATAGCCAATCAAATTCACCTCCTGAAACTCACTAAGCCAAGCCCCTCTTAGCAGGCTGTCAGGTGCCATCGAAGACTAAGCCAGGGTGTGCCTCCAAAGGCACCCAAAGGCTCCCCCCCCCCGACAATTCACCCACTATGACTCAGGGATCTGAGTGGAAGAGGGGGTAGAAAGATTGTAAGAGCCATGGTGGAGGAGAATGTCCAGAGACATTTCCCCCCTTAGCAACAATACACAAAGGGGCAAGAAAAAAAGAAAAACTGGCTACCTTGGGTATAGTTCATACCCCCTAACCTATGGACAGATCTGGTATGCATACCGAGGAAGGACCCCAGTGGGTAGGGGACAGAGAGAAGGAAAGCGGTGACACATTCACAAGATTTGCTCATACAATGTATATACTTATTCATAAAAGGAACCCTTATTCCCTGCTGGTGGGATTGCAAACTTGTACAACCACTATGGAAAGTAGTGTGGAGGCTCCTGAATAGGATGGATATAGAGCTACCAATGGACTCAGCTATTCTTCTACTGGGCATCTACCTTTGAGATTCCTAGCTTCAGCACAGAGACATTTGCTCAACTATGTTTATAGAGGCTAAATTCATACTAGCTAAGAATTGGAATCAACTCAAATGCCCATCATTGGACAAATAGGTATCAAAGTTGTAGTACATTTACACGATGAAATTCAACTTGGCTGAAAGGAAAAATGACATAATGAAATTTAAAGAAAAAAAGACAGACTTGGAACAGATCATACATAGTGAACTCACACAAGAGACATACTCTGCATATTCTTCCTCATTTGCAATTCCAAATCAGGTTAAGCTTGAATAGTAAGCAAGCCTAACAGGTTAATTGAGAGACTGACAAAGGGGAGGGAGGGAATTGGAGGGGGTAGGGAAAGGGGAAGGTGGATGAGGGGGAAATATACACTAAATCTAAACCCATAATGAATCGATACCATAAAATCCTACTTTCATACAGTAAACTCTAGAGTAAGCTGTGGCCATTGTCAAGTAAGACGGGCCCTGAATAAGAGGATGGGAGGAAGCCTAACTCCAAGACAAGTTGCTCTGTCCTCTAAGTCCCTGTCCCATAAATTGGTTTATGTCCCACACTGAGCTGTTGATTGAAACGATCCACGAGGTCCCAAAAACAAGACAGTCTTCTGTCAAAGTTCTTGAATACCTACCCCAGGCAAAAGACCCTACTGCTGAAGATACCAGACTGCTGGTCACACAGAGACCCTGCTGGGTTCAGAAAGGTAGCCAGCTCCCAGATGGTAGCCTATGTAGTGCTGGAAGGTGTTATATGAGCTGCCAGGGGAAACAGGCCAACAATACTCCAAGAAAGCAGTTATCACTGATACAGAGCACTGATGATGTGAGGAGCATTCTGAGGACACTGCTATATGGTAGAAGACCAGCAAGCCAAGTTCTCATTTGAGCACTAGTGGTACTAAACCTAGGTGGGTAATCAATGGCTTGCTGATTGGCTAGGAGAAATCTGTTCAGTGGCAAGGAACCCTTAACTGGAACTGACATCCAAGGCAAACTCTTATGGAGACCAGGAACCCAGACTACAAGGGGAAACTCCCACTATCCCAAGATAGAGAGAGAGGCTACACCCATTAGAATCTTGCCAAATTAACAATGTTTGTCTCATTTAACCTATACTGACCTCACTCTCCTTTGGAGATTCTGTTTGTGTTTTTCAGAAGGCAGTGAGAACCATGGGCAACCCAATTTCACCAACAGGTCATGGAAGGGTGGCTCACAGCCAGGCAGGAGATGAACCACTCCTAACTCAACATCTAGGGCCCAAACAAAACCTCTGAGGAAGTGGCGAGATGAACAAAGGAACTACCTCCACAACAAGACAAATAACTTATGAAAGGGTAATGTGGATAGACATCAAAGATACCTAACATAGTACAAAGCAGAAATCCAGAGACTTAAGATCTCAACTGTAAAACAGACTTAAAACTCACCCACCATGACTCAGGGAACTTTGAAGAAGAGGAGATGGAAAGATTGTAAAAGCCATGGTGGAGGAGAATATACAGAGTCAATGCCCCACCTCAGCAGCAACACACAGAGAAAAACAAAACTGGCTACCTCTCATACAATCCATAACCTCCTATCCAAGCCTATCCAATGGACTGGTCCAGCAATCCTACTGAGGAAATCCCCCAGCATGTTGGGGACTGGGAGGAGGGAAATGGAGATACCTTCGCAAGACTTGCTCATACTATGTATTAATTATTAACATTAAATAACTATTTAAAAATTAAAAAAGTAAAAGTAAAGAAAAATACCAAAAGGATTAGAGAGTTAGTTCAACCAGTCATTGCTTTTCCTGAAAGAAAGCACAAGGATCTCAGTCCAATCCCTAGTGCCCACATTAAAAATAGATATTTTTAAAAGCCAGGATATAGAAAACACGCATTATAATTTCAAAAATTTTTAAATATGAGAAACCGTGTATCTAACAGGAAGCATTCGATAAATCATAATATACTTATCCTTAGACATAATATCTAAACAGCTAAGAAAACAAAATGTTCCAAATAAAGGCACAAGTGGTGTAGGAAAATTTCTTTCACAACATTTTAGATCTTAAGAGGTTATTTCCATTAAAAATACCTGTATGAATACCAATTAATTGTACTTCACAGATCTTAACAAAGTGACAACTCATTAGGATTTCATCAGTACCAATCCTAAAAGGGAATATTATATACTTCAACTGGCAACCTAATAGTGGTCCTTACCTGATTTAGTAATTTAACTGAAAGAATCTCCTATTTTATAAACTTGACATTTAGACATTGTCACATTATCTTGCAACTAAAGAACCAAAACATTAAAAAACAAATTGAGCTACCTGTACAGGAGCAAGCACACACAGGCACTTGCATGAGCTCACGTGTGCACGCACACACACACACACACACATACACAACTTAAAGATTTTCCCTTATCACTTTCCACATCCTTTCTAATTGAATATTAATAAAACAGTAGAAAAAAATGTTGCTATTTTTAAAGGTGACTTTAAGCTCAGCCCCCAAAAACTAAACAAACTAAATGTTCCTCCTTCTCTTCTCCAGTGTACTCCTGTAGAGTCCCAGTAACTAACTTAACTCTTCCCAATGGTCCTTCAAATGGCCACATAAAACACCAGTCTACAGACAGCCTAAGTTCCAAACTGAAGTCACAGTCCACACTGCAAATGCATCCCCCTGGAAGGACTCATTCCTGTGCTCTCCCTTCCTCCCAATACCTCTGGAATCAGCCTTCTCTCTTCTAGCAAACACCTTGGCAGCTGCTTTGCTTGGGGTTTCCTCATTTCCTTGTTATAAAATGCTGTCTTTAGAATTCTAACTGCTCCCAATGGCAACTAGATATATATTGAAGATAAACTAATTATTGAGGAGCCCCAGTTATTCTTATTCAGACCACAGTAATTATGAGACAGGGGTTGATACAAAGAAAGATACATCGACAACAAGAATGAGGCTTTCTGCTCTTTCAGATAATTTAGTGGGGAAAAGCTGAGCAGATGAACACGGTGAGCTATTATAGCTGTAATCTCTAGGAAATTTTTTAAACAGGAAAATTTCCTTTAAAAAAAGTTACTCCATCATTCATTCTAAATTACTAAAGTTTAACCTGGTCACAAAAAGGCTGTTTAGTTGTCTGCATCACTGAATTGTGTTTTTATATAAAATCTCAGAATACTAAAAAACTTCAAGATTCAATTCTTTAAAAACCAATCATTCAAAGCATGATTAAACTATCTATGAAAAATATTACTCTGAAATATCCAGAGACATTGCCCCCCCCTCAGCACACAAGGGGGGGACCTGGTTACCTCTTGGGTTATTCATAACCCCCTACCCCCATGGACTGATGTATGCCCACTGAGCATACCTAATAGATTGGGAACAGGGAAGAGGGAAATGGGGTGTACCATCATAAGATTTGCTCAAACAATGTATCTAATTTTGGATAATAAAGATATCGAAAAATATTACTTTGAAACAAAACAGCAAGGCTTATATAAAATAGGTGATGTCAGGAATTTCATATATCCATCTCATAATGAAGGAGGATAGGAGTAAACTAGCTTATTTAGGTGGTTTTTGTTAGGGACTGAGGCCCAGAGAACCAGAGATGCCACTCCACATGCCATTTTGCCCTGACATAAGAACAAAACTCTTGGCAGAACTGGAACTCATGTCTGAGGAGACTGATCTACAGTGACCCCAGCCGCCCACAGCCTAGTATGCTCCCTAGATAGGCTCAAGTGGGTTCACCCTGGGATCCGCCCTCCAAATCTATAAATCAGTAGGGTCTTCTCCTTAAGTACTAGAACCTGGCACTATAAAGACTGTGGTCTTCCTGTCCCTCCCTCTCTCTTTCAGGGACCCTAGGTGTGTGTGTGTGTGTCTCAGCATTTAACTTGTGCTGCTTGGATCCAGGTGAGTTCGGCCCCTACCCCAGCAATGCTGGGTGGGGAGTGGGAGAGCACAGCGCTGTGCCTTAATCTAAATTCTTTGCTTGCCTCTGCATTACTTCTCACTTTAATTAGAGGTATAATTTTAATCTGGTCTCTGAATCTACCTCGTGCATATTTCCTTTACACTCCAGATCTACCATGTGGGTGACTCTCACTAACACTAAGCCTGCTACTTATATAAATTCTTTAAATTTGGAGTAACCATGACTATCTCTCTATTACTATTTCTCCTCTGAATTCCTAGGTCTCTGCCTTGATATTATTGGCCCTCTCATTTTTTGGTCTCACCATCTGCCCTCTTAACTTCCCCTCTGTGGGAAAGCATGTGGACATGCCGTGTGGGTTCTAAGTCTCCCAATCTTCTCACCCAAGTTTTATCTTCCATGAGCTTGTGGCTCTACTTCAATCTCTTTCAGGTTCTTTCAAGTGAGCTTTTAGGAACTCCCATATGTTTGTGGCTTTACCCCAGTTTTTCCCTAAAACTTTCAATTTTTTTCCTAAATATGCCTTATAAACTATGCAGTGTTTAACACATGAGAGCATATTCTGGCCTTCCTTCCTAGGTCCCAATGCCTCTTAAATAAACTCCACATTTTGTAATTTCTCCCTAAACTTAATAATTCATAATTTATCCTTCTCAAATCCATCTTTATTTTTTATTAAAGTTAGGACAGAACCCAAACTTGGGGTTCATAAATCTGGGGGACTCTTCCTGAACCTCAAAATCCTATTTCAATAGGAGTCCTAACTCTATTTTTTCACTGAACTTTTAAGAATAAATATTTCACCGTCTTTCAAACTTTCAGAAAGTATTGTCTTTTTACATTATGGAAAGTATGTCCTCTTTACAATAATAGTGCAATGAAGAACACTGCAATAACTTCTCTATGGGGCACTGGGTGTGGTTAAATGGTATAAAGATCTGGCCTAGACAGCAGAAGACCCAGGGTTCAATCTCAGCTACTGACAAAAAAAAAAAAAAAAAAGAACAAAACTGATCCTGCATCAAAACCATATTTGTTGAGAATGCTTTCATTTCTTTTTGCCATCCAACTTCCCTCTCCCCCCAAACAAGTAGAGAACAGAAATGTTAAAAAATAAAAAGTAAATCTGTAGCTCTCCTTCTTGCACAAAGAGCGAGTCTGTAGCACATAAATAATTGTCTCACGGTCTAATTTACATGCAAGAACTCTAAGATTTACCCCACTAATTGCATCTGTACCACCCAGAGGTAAAAATTCTACAGCTTTTCCTCTGTAAACTTTTCCACATTCCAGGTTTGCAATTTCTTATCCTATACTTTTAGAAAATTCAGATAATCTTATACTTTCAAACTATAAAATCCATATGAACAGTTTATTCCAAAGGAATATCAAAACCTACTTTAGGGATGTATACCTATAATTCCAACATGCAAGTGGGTGAGAAGGGAGGACAACAAGTTTCAGACCAGTCCATGCTATAGAATAAGAACCTGCCTCAAAACCAATGTGAGCTGGAGAAATTAAAGGCACTTGCTTGCAAAGCTTGATGACCTGAGTTTGATTCCCCAGATCACACAAAACACCAGATTGCACAAAGTAGTGCATGCATCTGGAGTTCATTTGCAGTAGCAAGATGCCCTGGTGTGCCTATTCTCATCCTCATTCTTTCCCTGTCTCTGTGTGTGTCTCTGTTTCTCTCTCTCTCTAATAAAAAAAATTATAAAACAGGATTCACATTTCAAGAAACAAGATTATAAAACCCTACAATTAATTTTACTACAATCTTTGAAAATCAAGAATATTTAAAAACCAATCAGGAGTTTAAAAATCAGTACTATAGTATATATTTTAAATTATCTCTATTTAAAGATCTACATATTAATATATGCATGTGTATATGTGGATTAAGTATATGCACATGCAAGCACATATACACATGAATTTTTTATTGAAAATATGTAGCTAAAGGTAAATATAGGAAAGTGTGTTAGTAACCTGAGGTGCTGACAAATAGGAAGCGAACTTTTATCTTTACAGATAGCAAATACACATGATTACCTAATGCAGTTGTACATATAAATTTCTAATTTAGTATTGATTAGTTTAACTTTTAGCAAAACACAAGAGTATATTACAATTCTCCAGAGTTAGAGAGTATTTTTTTAATATTTACAGATAGACCACTACCACTGGGTGAATTTATTTCTCCCAACAGTGCTAAAGATATGCAAAATTTTCATTCTTCAGAGTTGCAGAGTAGATGATTAACACCAGCTTTGCTCATTATCTCCCTAAACAAAACTTCTCTAAAAACAAATATATCAAGAATGCCTCCAACATCCCTGAATAAATTATAGGCCTATCTGTGGCAGCAATGATATTTTAAAAAGCTTGTACAAGCTCATTGTACTATTTTATTACAAACCACTTTTGATTTTTTTAAGTTTATTTTTTACATCTCAACACAGTTTTACTAGCAGGAATAGCTTCTCAAAAATGAAAAATCTTTATAATAGCAACTTATCTAAAGAGTGTCAACCCTGGGATCCAACAGATTATAGTCACTACTAATTAGGAGTGGATATGTCTCATGAAGACACTTTCAGGAGCCAAGGCTATTTCTCTCTCATTATGGGAATACATGACTAATGACAGTTAATAGAAGCCATCACTACACAATCAGAAAAAAATGAGAACTTTACATAAAAGGAAACATATTTCTTCACTTTATCTTGTTCATACTTTTATTTTCACATAACCCCTACAACTTGTACACAAAAGAAATGTCATTAAAAGCAACTGACAAAGGGATCCTGTATGTGGAGGTTTCAAGCAAAAACAGGCATCACATAACAGCTATACCTATACTTTATATGTTTTATAGAGAAATAGTACTAATTAAGCATAAATGTTAAGGGGAAAATTAATGAAGTGATGAAATTGCATTATTTTAAAGTGAAAATCAATGCATTCTAGGATTCAATAAAACCCACTAAGTAATAAGTCTACTTCCCACAAAAGACTGTATGCTAAAATCTAAAATTAAAGTTCCAGAGTTAACCCATATTTTATTCACACAACCACTAAAAATCCATTTCCTTTTATGAATGACAAAGTTATAACACTGGAAGATGGACTGAAGGAAATGCATTCTAATTATTCTAATGCTACAATTAGAAATAGCATGTAAAATAATCCTATCTGTAAGATGTAGCAGTTTCAAAAACATACAACACAAAATAATTCAGTATAGAACAAAGTAAGCTTTTTATTTTTATTGCTATACCCAAGCAGATTTTCCTTGAAATTAAAGGAATGCATGTAAATTAAGGTGACTGAAACATGCTTTCATCTAGCAGAGTAATATGGTAGCTATTCATCACCTGGAGTCATAAAACACTAGGTCTTGTCCTTAGCATATTCTAATGAAGCCTATCATGCAAATGAGAGTGACCTTTTCCTTGCATTCTGCAAGTTCACATTTATTCCAGGAGTACATAGACTTTGCCAATACAAACTAGCCAAAGACTGCGTAATTACTGTAATCAATTAGTTGTTAGTGTCGTTCTGCTCATTTTCAGCTAATGTCAACTAAGCCATTTTTGAGAGCCACCCCTGACAACATCTTTTCTGTTATTATTTTTTTAATGTGTGGGAAAAAAGGAAAGAAAAAGATGAAAACACAGAAACTTTGCAATATGGCCGCAAGGCTGCATCCCTCCCAATGATGTTAAGATTCAAGACAAAACCTTAAAGTTGATAAGAGACAAAGACTTGCCGGGAAAGTTACATATCCTTAAAATGACATTGAAGTTTTCTGCCTATACAATTAAACATTAATATTTAAATATTTAAATGAAGGAACTCTCCTGTGCTGCAGTTCAGACTTGGTAGAACTTGGGCCCTCTTCTCAACGGTTGAGTAAACAGGCCATACCCTCTGCTCAGAAACAGTCTATTCTGCAGACAGTTATGGATAGGAAACATTACGGCAGCCGGTAATTAAAGGAAAAACTAATACTGTCTCAGAGATGGGGAATTTTGTAAAGGAAAATCATTTATCATGGCTTACAGTTCTCACAACTGAAATGAATTATCTCTTTCTTTAGCACATATCCATTTTAAACTAGTATAGTTACAAAGCTCCAATAAGGCCTGCTTGCTCATCTTAATGGGACTAGCTAATGTGGTTGGAACAAAACCATATAAGTCAGATAAATGAACTACACACATGAGCAACATAAACCTTGAAATTTAAACTTAGGGCATCAAAAAAATCAACTTAAAGGCTATTGCATCACAAGGAAACCAAATTGTATTGTAAGAAACTTATATTTCATGTGATTATTTTAATTTATAATAAAAGAACTAGAGGAAAATACCGTCCCATTTCTGGTTGCTAAAGAAAAATGTTAATTTCATATCAATCAATGTTCAATCACTGTACAGAGTAATATATGAATAAAAACTTGGGCTTCACTTCTGAAATATTAATATGTGGCAACTAAGGGATATAACTCAGTTTATAATACTCACAAAGAATGTTCCTGCTAGGATAAAAAGAAAACTATTTTGTGGTACATTAGATATTATAAAACAACCTGGGTGTGGTGACACCTGCCTTGAATCCCAGCACTACGGAGACAGAAGTAGGAGGATCACTGTTCCAGGGACAGAGTATCCTGGGATAGAGTAAGACTCCCCCCCAAAAAAAATTATAAAAAGAAATTATCCACTAGGAAAAATAAAAATATTGAAATGAATAATTTCCCTGACATTCCTGAATGCAAAGAAATGACAAAAATAAATGGCAACACTGTTTGTATATATCAACCCAAAATGCCCAAACTCCCTGAATCAATTAAATCCTCGGTCTTTTATAGAGGGAAATCACTGACTACTAAAAAATTACTGATTTTAAAGAAAGAAAATTTATTTGGAGAACATACCTTAAGGGGAAAACAAAATACACATATTCTATAACCACATAAATAAATGTACATCTGTGTGCTTTTATCCTCATCAAAAAAGATAAATTCAAATCACAATTGTAAATGTATATAAAAAGTTGTAGCACAGAGCTGGGCATGATGATGCATGCCTTTCCTTTAGTCCTAGCTGAGGTAGGAGCATCACCAAGAGTTTTTGGCTGGCCTGGGGCTAAAGAGTGAGTTCTAGGTCGGCAAGGACTAAAGTGAGTCCCTGCCTGGAAAAAAATAAAAAAAATAGACACCAGATCACATTCATATTCCAGGTAAAGGCATTCAGTTTCTTTATTTGCTGGTAAGAGAATATATTGCCTTTAAAGGTAATGAATTGCAGTCTCTCTTGAAATTAGAAACATTTCTAAGGCATTACCAATGGAGATGACAACTACTGAAATATAATACTTTCATTAAAAAATATGTGAGGGCTGAATAGAAGGCTCGGGGGTTAAAAGTGCTTCCTTCTAAAATCTGGCAGCCCAGGCTCGAATCTCCAATACTCACATAAAGCCAGATGCACAAAGTGGCACATGCATCTGGAGTTTGTTTGCAGCAGATGGGGGCCCTGGCATGCCTGCCTGGCTGCCTCCCTCCCTCCCTTTCTCTCTTTCTCCCTTCCCTCTTCTCTCTCCTTTCCCTCCTTTCCCCTCCCCTTGCAAATATATAAAATATAGATTATTTTTAAGATACGTGACAGCAGTATGTGGTGGTAGCCCGAGTCAGAGACGGCAAATTTGAGAGCAATCAGAGTTACACAGGGAGACACTGTCAAAAGAAAAAAAGGAGGAAGAGGAAGAAACCATGCATAGAAACAACTTTCCAAAGCAAAAACAGGATAAAAACGTAAATATGCTAAAATGACCTAAATTTTTACAGGTATAAAAAAAAATCAGACAATCTTTGAAGGCTATACTGTGGTACAAAATTTTGCAGTCTGGGGAGATATTTGTTTAGAAAAAATTTCTTTCCATGGTGATATGTACAGTAAAAATTACAATTAGGGGCTGGAGAGATGGTTTGTTGCCACTTGAGCCTTTGCCACTCTAGCCTGAGTACCAACAGGAGTTTAATCCCCAGCAGCTGGTAAAAAGCTGGAAGCCATGCAGGGCTTCTGTAATCCCAGCATACTGACAGCAGGAGGGAGGTAGAGACAGAATTTCCCCAGAAGCTCAAAAGCTCAGGGCAAGCTCAGCGCTGAAAACAGCAACAGTGAGAACAAGGAGAGAGCCTGCCTCAAAGGTGCAAGGCAAGGACCCACAGCTGAATATGGTCCTCTGATCTACACACGTGACAGTGAATGGAGTGACGCTGAAGGTGACTGGCTTACTTCTGCACAGGGCTGAATCAGTCAGCTCATGGGTGTCAAGTATGCCCTCCTAGCTAACACTGACACAGAACCAAACAGCAGGAAAGAGTCCTTTTCCTTTTGATCAGAAGAGTAACCTGAGATGGGTCTTTGACAGTACCAAGAAGAAAAATGAACAAACAAAAGGAGAAAGAGGTAAAGGAATCAAGCCAGTAAATTCCCAAAGGCCTCCTGCTTTTCACAGAGACAGAGAGACAGAGAGACAGAGAGACAGAGAGACAGAGAGAGAGAAGAAAAAATGTTGAATGCCCAGCTCAGAACAGGGAGTACAGCTCTTGTATCCAAGAAAAGGCTAACAGAAGATGCCCCCCACGAGCAGCAGGGACGGAGTGAGCACTGCTGCTCAACTACAGGATGACTTCTTCACAGTAAACACTTGAGACAACTTGTGACCAAAGTCCTGTTACGACACTAATTGTCCATGAAAGCTGACCTGCAGCAAAGCAGCACTGTTCAGTTCCAATAGTGCAGGCACATGGGTATTAACATGATTACAGATGACAAAAGACATTCACATATCACAAGGCCCTGGCAATGCTAGGACCACTACCCGGCACTCACTGAAGAGAGATGCCTTTCAGACTTCTTGAATAGATATAACAAACTCTAAACACGATGTCCCAGATTTTCTACATCTTATACAAGCTTTTCTAAATCTGATGGGAAACATAAAAACAGGAATGACAGTAACATTTTGTAAAATAACATGTAGTTACTTTTAGAAAGGAAAAAAATGCAATAAAAAATGAACATTAAAAAATGTACGTTAAGTTCCTGGTAATATATACTCAATAAATGATTTAATGTTACTAAAGTGTTCTAATTTGTTAAGAGTACTTTGTATAGAAAGAGATTTAGGCAATATTACGTATTATAATTTATAATTATTATAGCAATTGAATTTTTCTATAAGCTAATGAAGTACATACAGCAACTATCTAATGCAATAATTCAAAACTACATTAGCAGACTTTAAATCACCTTGCTTATTATATCTTACCTAAAACCACAGAGACCAAAAACAGTTACTGTAAATAGCAAATAATAACTTAACTAATTTTTCATACCTAGAAGACAAAACCAAATACTGATTGGTTTTATATACAGAACAAATCCCTTAGTACCCCAGGTGGGCGTACAAAGTAGGTGTACCTTTTGGAGAAATGTCTTGAATAGATTCAAGCTGGGTGTGGCAGGGTATACCTATAAGTGCAGCACTTGGGAATAAGAGGCAAGAAGACAAGGAATTCAAGGTCATTTTTGGCTACACAGAGTGTACCAGGCCAGCCTAGGACACATAAAAACTCTGCCTTGAAAAAAAAAAGGGGGGGGCATGTGGAACTATTACTTTTAAATCAAACTATAGTAAAATGTTTAAATTTAGTTACAAGTTTAGATTGATCAAAATATAAACAGTATAGAAAATTAATATAGGCATACAATTATTCAGTGGATTTCAAAATTAGCCTCTCAAAATATTTAAGTTTGGGCTGGAGAGATGGGTCAGCAGTGAAGGCACTTGCCTCCAATGCCTAAGGCCCCCAGTTCAATTCCCCAGTACCCACATATGCCAGACCCACAAGGTAGTGGCCCTGGTGTGCTCTCTCTTTCTCTCTCTCTCTCTCTTTCTCTCTCTCTCTCTCTCTCTCTCTCTATATATATATATATATATATATATAGATATATATAGATATATATATATCTATATATATCTCTATGTATATATATATACACTTGAAAATGAATAAAGAAAATA
>PVHP010019533.1:0-31521 GCA_004024765.1 Zapus hudsonius
TTTTCACCATGAGTTATCTCTTTAATTGGCTTCTTGAGGATGGGTGTTCCAGCCTAGCTTGTTAGGGCTGTCAGGGTCTGGCTTTAAACCAAACAACTCTGGCTACCACTGCTGGTGTGGCTAGGTAGCCGTATGCCTATGCATTTCTGTTGTCTCAGCTCAGACCAACTGAACTTTAACTGTGAAATATAGACAAAAGAACTTATCAGTTACAAAGAGTAACAAAACTGGAAAAACCCTTACTTGTCAATGGAACATACGGAAAACTGAAAGCTGATTCCTATTCCTATCTCTCGCCATCTACAAAAATAAAGTCAAGGTTGATCTTAGACCTAACCATAAGACCTGAAACCCTAACTCTCTAATTACCCCTCCCCCTAGTTCCCACAAGTACCCACAGCAAAAATATTTCAAGGTTTTGTTACAGAAGATTTTCTGGATTGGACCCCAAATTCATAGTAAGGAAAACAAAAAGCAAAAATTGACAAATGAAATTAAATCAGTTTAAAACATTCTGCACAACAGAGGGAATCATCAATGTTGTAAAGAGACAAACTACTCACAAGGAGAAAATATTTAGTAACTATTCACCTGATAATGGCCAATATTCAGAATATATAAAGTACCAAAACAAGAGCAATAAAAAGGAATCCAATTAAAATTGGGGAAGTTATCTGAATGCACATGTCTCAAAAGAAGAAATATAAATGGTAAACAAAATATAACACAAATACAAATCAACACTACAATGAGAAGCCGTCTGACTTCAGTTAGAATGGTATTACAAAAAAATGAATAACAAAATCTGGCAAGGATATGAAAATCAAAAGGAATTCTTATATGCTGCTAGTGAAAAATGCAAATTATTACAGCCACTATAAAAGCAGTGCAGAAGTTCCTTGCAGAAGTAAAAAGAGGATTACCATATGATCTGGTTATCCCATATCTGGGTATAGCACTCGAGCCCGAGTATGCAAGTTTGATCCTCAGACCCTACATGCAATACCAGACGCCTTGGCAACATTTGTAATCTCAGAACTCTGATGGCAAGATGGAACGAAGAGGCAGAATGTCCTCATAGCTCTTGGTGAGCATGGTAAGAGCAGATTAAGAGAACCTTGATTCAAATTAGGCTAAATGGCAAGAATGAACAAAAATAATTGTCCTCTGACCTCCACATTTATTCTGTGGCCCACATGTACACATATAAAAAATATAAAACTTAGTTATTGGCTTTAGAGTCCATCATAAATTTAGGATACCTTCATCTCAACATCCTTAATCTTATTACTAAACTCAATTTCCAAATACAATAATATTGACCAAAGGCTAGGAGTTGGACATGCATTTTGGGAGGAACACATCTTATCCTGCTATTAACATTCAGTATTCATTGTAAGAAAACTGACTTTTATTAGTTATATGAGCAACCTATGGCTTTCGATGATTGCATGAATAGTGACTTACAACCTATTCTTATAAAATTATAACTTATAAATCATTTATTTGGGTTTGATCTAGTTCCTGCTACAAAGAATATATTATTGGCCATGATTTTTAAATCCCCATTTTGACAAAGGACCATGCAAAATATGATGTGAAATTTAGTGGAAATGATCTGTATATGTTATCACATTATTGGTGGATATACCCTTAAAGATTGTTTCTTGATATGGAGTTTTCAGATGACATTTCCCTTATGGTAGAACATTTGAGTGATTAGATCTTTATGAAACAGTTAAATAGTCTTGTAACAAATGGTTATGAAATACAAAAGCAAACAATGACCAGATGATACCACATCCTGGATAAAGATTCATTTGGAGGTGATTCCACATTTTGGGTGCAGACTCACACTAGGGGAGAGGAAGTAGGCATTTCTGTTATCAGAATATTTGGTTTGGCTGCTAAAACAAGCTATCATAGATTTATGATATTTATTTTTAGTGGCTTAAAACACACTTTTGTGTTTCCAGTGGTGTTAGGAGCTAGAAGTCTCAAATTAATCTACCGATTTGGTCAAATTATTCTGAGATTCCTTGATTCTAGGCAACTGTCTTCTCACTGTATCCTCAAACAGGAAGAATGAAAGGAAAGAGGGACAGAAGGAAGGAAGCAGGGAGAGAAGATGGGAGAAAGAGATGGGCTGTGTGCACTGCTTCTCTATGTGCTTATAAGGCACCCAAACCATTTTGGCAAGTCCATAGGCATAGCTTCGTCTAAACCCAACTACACCCTAAAGCCCCTCTTTCTAATACCATCATACGGTTTCAAAGAAATTTGAAAGTAATTACCAAGTGCTGGTCCATAGTTTCATGGTATAATTATTAGGTATGTGGTCTCAAAAATTGTGGCAATAATTTCCAGTTAGAACTGGAAACATACAGCTACCTGAAAGGTACAGGGATGGAAGATAAAATCTGGACACTTTCTGAGGAATATGGCTTCACTGAGACCAATGGACCCCATCAGCATACCCATACTCATCCACGCACACCTAAATAGGTGTGAGATTTCATAGACTGAGAATAGTTGGCCAACTTTTTCATTCTGTGAGATCTCTTGTGGTCTTCTGTAATTAGCAGTAAATTGCTCTAGACCCTTACCTAAAATCTGGCTGGGTTGGTTTCTATTCCACTGTTCTCAGTACCAACTTTGATCTCAAATTAAATTCCTATAAATTCAAATAGATGAAACCACTTACTTAAAATTGTAGAATTAATTACTGCCATTCAAATGGATTTTATATCTTCACATGATTGTCCTTACTTGAAGTAAATTGTGAATATTATTGCCCATTGAGTAGTAAGCCCCATTCATTAAGAGATTTAATATTTATGTAAAACATACATTTGAAAGTAAATGGATGTTCCCACTTAGAATAAAGTTGTCAAAATTTTCTCACCTGGGTCCTCATATTCTATACACAGTATGAATGTTTTTTCAAACATTTTTCTGCTAGTACTGAGTTATGTTTCTATTCTGTCAATGTCAAATAATCACAACTGCTTTCTTTAAAAGTAATAGTAGTTGTTGTATAATAAAAATCATTAATATTCAAAATTTTCCTGATAGGTATTATAACTTCCTTATTTACCCGATGACAAAACTGAAATTAAGAAATTTAAAGCACAAACATAATCTACCAGAGCTGAATTTCTATTTTTTTTTTACCTAGAATGGAGAGATTGCAAATCACATAGAAATTGCCTCACCATTGTACCCTCATAACAATTCATAGCAATGTCCTTACTTATTTTATTGAAATTACATTCAGTAATAAAAATGAAAAAGCATTCAATTAGCCTCATATGACAATACTCACAAATCTAGTAAAAATACTACAGAAAATATTAGGTCCCACTTTGTAATTCTTTTCAGGATTAAATTATTAGAAGATATGAATTAAACTTGCATTTTGATTTTTAATTGCATTCATGGTTCTTATTTATAAGTGGAATAGTTACTACTAGTTTAAATTATATGCAATAACATAGACTAAGGATTTCTCTGATAAAGATGTGGGAATACCTTGAAGTGAAGAGATATAGAGCTCTGTTCATTCTGCTGCAAACATTCTACAAGACCTTGAACATGCCCAGCAATCTTTGTGGGTCTCACTTTCTTGGGTATAAAACAAGAATAATTAATATGGCTAAACTTTCCTGAGTTTTATTAAGATTAATGAGTTAATCCTGTCTAGGATACATTCAGCAACTCTTTAGTGATATGTGCATCAGAAATCTCAGCACAGTATGAGGACTAAGGAGGAAGGCTGTGTTCATCATATGCACAGCATCTGAAGGACAACCACAGGGGTGAGAAATTACACCCTTCCTTTTAAATCCTATTGATGGGAATACAATACACACCATGACAAGAGACCGCACAGTGTTTTTGAGGTACATTGAAGGGAAGAGACACTGAAGGTGCATTGAGAAGTGGTAGAGGCATTGGCTTGAGGTATTGGAGCTTGGTAATCAAGCTGAGAGGCACCAAGTGTTCTGACCAAAACAGGAAAATGTGGCATGTTACAGATGCCCAAAAGACTTCCTGAAAATGCATAAATTCTCCCAGGGTTTCTTTTAATAAGCAATAAAACAACTAAATTGGTGAACATCAGGTAACATTCATTCATAACAGATTTAGAAGGACAAAGAAGATTTAAAAATGATTGTTAAGATATTCAGGTTGGTAGGATTACTTAAATGTTTTCTTCTAAGACACTGTGAAACAGGTGTTTTGGCTGTATTTAAAACACAACAGTTCAAGTTTTCTTAAAGTCGTGTAGAAAATTAGCAGTGATACTAGGACAGGACACCAGATTTCTGACACGTTTTCTGGCCCACATTTTTACCTTTACAAAAGCATAAAGGGAAGACATTTTGGAAATGTCTTTTATTTTCACAATCAAAAACTTTTATTAAACTGAGATATAATGTAGGCACTTAAACTTTTCAATGGGAGAAAAAATGCTGGGATGTCTAAGACCTTTATGAGAATGATTTTTTTTTTTTGATTGCTCATTTTGCTTCATGTTTCAGACACAAAAGACACCTGTGAATCATCTGTGGAGTGGTAGGTGCTTTGTCTTCCAAGAACACTGTCTGACAATGGGTTTGGCTGCCATCCTTCTGGCATTCAAAGAGAAACATATGATAATGATAATGATGCCTTACATTTATCTTTGCTTCAGTTTTCTAAGTACTTTTGCAAACATGACCTGTGAATGGCTCAGTGATTTTATTTGTGTGTGCTTTGTTTTGTGAATAACTGTCACAGGAATGTTAGCAGCACTCACTGCACTGTGCTTATCCCTATGGTTGGTTAATTATGTAAAGCTTGGATCACACTGAAAGATACAGTGAAGCGAAACTAAAGGATCATTTGTAATTCTGAACAGTTGAAATTTCTTTTTGAAAATGGGCTAATCACCAAAACTATGCCTTATATACTTTTTAAAAAAATTAGTATTTTAAATGCATTTATTCTTTATATCTCTTAGAGCTCTCCACATTCTTAACAGGCTAGTGAATGAATATTTTAAAATTATAAGCTGTTTTCAAGATATTTGTGAATGTGGAACAATACATTATGTTAATAAGACTGAAAGGCATATGAAAATAGATGTTAAAAGTTTCTTCTTAAATATGAAACTCTCATTTGCTTCAACATCTTAGTGTTAATCAAATGGTCGCTTTTCAAAACTGGTCAAACTAGACAGAGCAATAGATTGAAATACTAACCTTTATTTTTCTTTATTCACCTCATATTGTGACAGTTAAATTGTACTTTCAGGCAAGTTCCACAGATTCCATGCCTGACCCCCTCCCCTTGAGTGGGAGGTGTCCCTAACTAGAGTTCAAACCTAAATTCTGAAACTGATTGGTCAAAGACAGACCAACCAGCTGTCTCTCTGCTCACTTGGGCCAGGGAAAACTCACTGGAAAGGAAATCTCTCCTCTTCCTTAAATGGCTAGCTAGCAGAAGAACCTCTGAATTTCTAAGGCTTAGGTAAAGGCCTCCCTCACAGTCTAATGGCTGTGGAGAGGGCCTGGCATTCTTTCCCACAGGAACCTTTCCTTCTCATGATGGGAGCCCTCTGATAACTTTCCTTCTTTTGTTTGTTTGGCTGAGCAGCACTGATTTTGGCTAAAGCCTCTCCCACCTGTAACAAATGTCATTTGAAGGCATTGAGAATTTAAAAAGATTCTACCACTTGTCAATAATCAAATGGACCAAGTTTGATATTCATAAGTAGAAAACAGAACATTTAAGCCACTGGAATGTAGAGTTAAAGCCAGTCTGTGAGAGCTGGAGTGTTTTTAATGGTAAGGAGAGTCAGTCAACTCATTGCTTTGTGGGAGATGTGGGTAGAATATTCCATTGTGAATACCTGGGTAATGTACAGAGTCAGAAAATCAGATACCACTATTTGTTATTATTTTTAAAATTTCTTTATGTTATCATAGTAAGGTTTAATAATTTCAAAATTTGAGACTTCCTTAAACATCTGGTCTATATACAATGTACAATAACTTGATAGTTATTTTGAAGGCCAAGTTAATTCCATTTCTGTCATATTTCTTATTTCATTAGCTGTGAAAGACAGGTGTTTGTCTCATGTATGAGTTTATTTGAATAGCTTTCATTAGGTCTCTTATCTGTAGTTTGTTAGCATGGTTCCACAGCCATCTGTTCTTTGGACCTGTGTTTCATATAACTTACAAGAGGGAATTAATTTTATTGAGTGAGTCATTAATGTAATCAGAAGTTTGTTTGTCCTGGGAATGGTCCAAAAGACTGACTTTAACAGTTGGGAAACACACACTCTCTTACCAGATAATCTATTTTATTATTTTTGCTATATAATATTTCTGTTTTGCAGTCATAAATTTTGAAAGAGCATATTGCAGAAGGGTAGTTTTTTTCTATACCAAAAATTCGTTATTTTTATGGCTTCAATGAGACAATATCTAGAAATATCAGTAAACAGAGGTTTTAAGAATTTACTTTTTCTGGGCTGTGGGGATGGCCCAGCAGAAAAGCACAGGTACAGAGCAAGTCTGAAGAGCTGACAACCTGAGTGTGGTCTCTAGCAACAGTGTAAGGAGCTGGGTTTGGCCACCTGTAACCTTAGTGCTAAGGAGGTGGATACAGGAGAATTGATGAGACGCCTTGTTCAGCCAGTCCGAGCAAAAATTGGCAGCTCTGGGATCAGTGACAGACTCTATTTAAAGGAAACAAAGAAGAATAAGATGACTGTTGTTCTCCTCTGGCCTCACAAAGAATGTGCATATTTGTCTATATACCTGAATACATTCTCCCCCACACACATTTTTTTTCTGACATTGGAGAAATACAACCTTGCATCTGCGCTGTTACTTTTTCCATCCTCTGAAATCATGAACTTTAAAATCATTGTGGAATTTTATGGATCTCTGACTATAAATATGTAAATAAATGGGATGTTAAACTTGCCATCAAGGCTGCTCTCTCAAGACCTCAGGTCCACAGACTAGTAAATGAGGTCCACTGCAAACAGCATGAGATCCTTCCTTCATTGGGCTGCTGAACAGTACTGGGAAAAATGGATTCCATGTTTCAGAAATTCACTTTCAAACCTAACTCAGAATGACCTTAGAATAAGCATTTTTCTTCTGTAGCTCAAATATTTCTATCCTATAGCTTTCGTTGGTGTTTCAAGATGTGGCTTTCAATCTATGTTAGAGGAAGTCTGATCTAATATTTCAGGAGGTCACCTCATCCTGTTCTGTCTGATCTGCTTTCTACCTCTTTATTTCTGCCCCTTAAGATGCTCATTGCTTTGAATGTTTCTGCAAACCAACCTGGACTCTTTTCAGGTCCATTTTCTACAAAATGTCACTAACAGAAAGTTATTTTTATAGACATTTAATATTCAGAAATAATGAAAGAGAATTACAAACTATAATATAAAATGGAATATTAAATATTGCTATCCTAAAATGCAGTCTGAAACTTCTCAGTTTCTGCTTCTAGGCCCCGATGTTTCCATTTTCTCTCTAGAAGCCCCTCCTCAAGATGACTGATTCCCACCTTTCTGGTGCAGTTGTTCACACACCCATCCTAAGCTGAGAATTTGTTCCAAAACTCCCCCAAACCAGTGAGTGCACTTTGCTAAACAAATGATTATTTTCTTTCCACAACTTCAAGCATTAATTAAAAAATAATTGTAGAAGCTCTGATATAAATTTTTATCATTTATTAAACCTTGGGCATATCTCCTTCATTTCTGATCGCTATTTTAAAACATTTTTTTATTTATTTGCACATGTGTATGTGTGAACATGCATGAATTCAGGGTCTTTTGTTGCTAGAAATGAATGCTAGATGTTTGTGACTCTAAGCATCTGACTTTACATGGGAGAAGAACCCTGGTCTGCAGGCTTTGAGAGCAAGCTCAGCTCTTTTAACTGATAATCTCTCTCTCTAGCCTCTCTAATCTCTATATAATTTCATAGTCAACAACATGCATATATGATATAGATTCTACTTCCTTTTCTGTAAAACAAGGCTAGCAGCTTTGGAAGATTGTGAGGGCCTAAAATTACTAAACTAGATATTCATAGCTCAAAGTGACCTTCATTTGTCTTTTGCCTCTTCTGTCTTTTCTCTTCTGCTCCATTTCACTCTCTTTCTCTTCTTATGAGAGATTTCATTTTAGTAATTGTCATATTTTTATTCCTAGACATCACATTTGTAATTTCCCAAATGCATGAGGTTCCTTCAATTACAGTATGGCACACCAAACCTTCCCAATCTGTAACCAAAGACCTTCATCAAGTTGAGTTCAGACTTGCAGGTTTTATTTTATGCATGGACAACAAAACAAAGCACTAAAATTCTAAGATTTAATATTCTTCTGGAAGAATAGACTTTTCAAATATCTCCTTTCTATAAATAATTTTAGATTACTTTCCTTTTATTTCTCTTTATAACAGTTGGATTTTATTTATATCTCTTGGTGATTTTAAATTGCTGTCAGATGTAAACTCTGTATTAATAAACCCTACCAGATAGTCACTTAAAACCCATGGAAATTATAGTAAGGAATAAGTCTACTCATGGAACAATCCTCGTAATAATATTGGTGTTCTGTCCCAATTACTGAATCTAAATTCCCGTAAATTTAAGCCTGAGGATTGAACAGCTCATAACGATCTCCATTTGTCTGTGAGCAAGCTCTGACTACAGTCATCGTCATACTTTAAATTCACATGGTAGAGATTTGCCCATACTCCTCTTTTAATTGTTCCCAATTACCAACGTTTGAAAGTTACTCTAATTTTAGTGTTCACTTAGACTGTTTTTAAATATAGGTACCTTTGATTAATGTTTATTTGGGTTATTCTATCTAGTATAGGCATAAGCAGTTTTTAAGAGATAATCAACAGTGAGGTCAGCTAAGCTGTAATATAGAGAGCACCTATAACTCCATTCTAAGAGATACCTGCTGGCAGGTATACAAGGACCGGAATACTTTTGATGAAATTCCAGAAGTCACAATAAGTCAGAAGTACCCATGAGGACCACTAAAGCCACACACAAAAAAGCTTCATTTGAAAGGCAGAGGAAAGGTTTCCCTTTTACCATATTGCCCCTCTCTCAGAATAGCCCAGGTATGAAACACTGAGGGCGTTTCTGGGTTTATAGTTTGATGAATGAGGAGAAATTAAGAGTATAATAAATATATCTGGCCTCTTCAGTGTTCTGTGGTCCAATCCAAGTGGGCCCACTGCTCTTTCCTCATAGTAAAAACTAGGAAAATTGGCAGACCTAGACCACCTGTGGTCACCCAGTAACTCAAAGAGGAGTTAGTGCTCTCAGAAACAATCACATAGATTTTGACAGATGTCCTCCATCCCTGAGAGCAAGCACTCTGGCCACTCCTGGGGAAGAGTTGATGCCTTTTCTGTCTAGTCCTGCCTAGCCCAGAGTTCTCAGTCTAACCATGGAGTTAGTCATTCTGTAATCCCAGCCAACTGTAGTTGATTAGAACACAGTCTAGGGGGCTGTGTGACCAAGAAGACCATGAAACAATTCAGACAGACACAATGTTTTTTGATGATGAGTGTTAAATAAAATATAATAGAGGTTTCTTATTTTATTTTTATTTTGTGTTGTCCAGGGTGGTGTAGAATGACAATTCCACTGTCAACCTGATTAGGAGCTGAGATTATGTGTATATACAACTGTCATATTCAGCCACATGTCCCTGGGAACCTCCAAACCAGGCACAGTTATGGGAGGAAGGGATTTATTGAAGTTCCTGATTCAGGGGAAGTTCACTAATAGTGAAATAAGTTGGCCCTCTTTCACGAGTCCAAAGAGAGAAAGAGAAAGAGAGAGAAGGAAAGAGAGAGAGAGAAAGAGAGAGAGAGAGAGAGAGAGAGAGAGAGAGAGAGAGAGAGAGAGAGAGAGAAAGAGAGATCATCACTAACACCACACACACACCAGTGGGGAAGGGGGTTCAAAGAGATGGGATTTCCTTCCCCTCCAGGTTCTTTACATGCTGCACTTCTACTGAGAGTGAGAGGGCCACCCACTCTGGGAGAAAGGCTCCCTCTCCCTTCCCTTTGGAGGAGGGACCTCCTCCTTTGGTTAATCCTTGTAAGCAACCCCAGAGACTCACTCAAGATTACTGTGGATTACTAAACAGGTCAATTTGACATCAGAATTTAACCATCACAGCAACCATGTGTTCCAAAACACAAAAGATATTAAACAGTGCTGCATGCAGTGAATATACCTATATTTGCCACCTAGTAGTACTTCATTTGTTGGACATACTCATTCTCTATAAATAGAAACACATTTCATCACATCCCTTCTTTGGCTTGACTTTTTTGACAGTGTGTCAGTTGTAATAGCAAAGAAAAAAAAAGAGAGATAGACATTATCTTCAATTAAAAATAAATAAATATCTTCAATCTAATTTTTCACACTTTTCCTCTAGGCTTCAGAACATATGAAAAAGAATCAATTTGTTATTATGAACCTGTTTTATTTTTACTTAATTGTGTGAGTTCATTGAAATCTAAGCTATTTATTATCTTGGGGAGATCTTTCTGGATATGGAGCTCATGGCCTTTCATATACAAGGCAAGGTATACTACCACTGAACTATAAACCCATCCTATAAGATATCTACTTTGAAAACCCAGAATAATCATTTGAATTACCTTTCCTTTAAATGTATTCTTGTAAACTGTTGTAAACACATAAAAGTAGTTCCTTCTCATAAAGCGTGTGTTCTATGTCAGTACAGCTATACATTATATAATGTTAAACCAACCTATAACCTCAAGACATATTCATTACTTCATGGTGAAAACATATTGAATCCTTCTGGCTTTTGGAAATGCACAGCACAATATCACGATTTGTAGTCATCCATCCCACTATTCAAGAACATAGCAAATTCTCCTGCTTTTCCTATCTACCTACAGCTTGGCATCCATTAGTCAACCTTTCCCCAGTCTTTCCTTCTGATTACTCTTCCAGACGTCTAATAATCACTATTCCACTCTCAGGTTCTGAGCGATCATCTTACATTGTGCATGAGTGACACCATGTAGATGAGTGATATCATGTAGTACCTGTCTTCCGGGGCCTGACTTGTATTCAGAAATTGTGACATAAAGGATCTTAGTTTTGACCTATCACAGGTTAAACACTGGATTAAATACTGGTTAAAATGTAGATATGACCAAGGAATATATACATGTGAATGAAAAAGATAACTAAGAATATTTTTATTAATATAAAAATTAATATCAGTAAATATTAATTGTATTCTATATTAATTGAAGAAGATACATTCTTTTCAATGTCTAAAACTGGAGCATCATTTCAAAGGTATATTAATTTTTAGGATTTCTTTGAGTGCTCTATGATAAATTTATATTCTTATATTATTTTAGTTGGCATACAGAGATTTAAATCTCATTCATTCTGGCATTTTTGATATATTTTGTTTTAATTCCCTTCTCCTATCCCCAAGCCCCTCTCTTCCCCAATTTTCCTTCCCCCATTATTTCACCCCCTTCACTTTACATGTCATATGTATCCTTTTGCCATTCCCTTCCCCTCTTCCAGCTTATTACTTTATGCTCACTTTTGGTTATAATTCTATGTTTATAAGTTTTACCCACATTTGACCCTCTCTATGTACTTATGTACTTATAAGTTGAGACCTGCATATCCGAGAGAACATGCAGTTATTTTCTTTCTAAGTTTGGGTCACTTAATATAATTCTTTCCAAATCCACCCATTCTCCTGCAAAATTTTATTTTTTCTTTCTTTTGATAGGGAAGAAATTTTCATTATCCATTCATCTGTTGATGGACATCTAGGCTGATTTCATGTCTTACCAACTTTAAATACAGCTGCAATAAACATATGTGTAGGTACAGTGTGCATTCATTAGGGTATTCACCTAGGTAGGTGTGATATAGCTGGGTCATTTGGGAGTTCTGTTTATAATTTCTTTACATGCCTTCACACTAATTTCCCTAATGGCTTTATAGTTTGCACTTCAACCAACAATATATGAAGTTTCCTCTTTCCCTACATCCTTGCCAGCATTTGTTGTCTATTTTCTTGATGATAGCTATTCTGACTGGGGTAAGATCATCGCTCAAAGTTGTTTTGATTTACACTTTCTGTTGGCTAGGGATGTGTATTTGTGTGTTAGGCATTTATTCTAGGCCATCTGCATGTGAAATAGATTGTTTTTAGCATTGAACTACACCAATGGTTCTCATCCAGATATTATTTCCATTTACTCCTTCAGAAGGCAAATGTACCCTCCAGAAATGAAGTACAACTGTAAACAATTTGCACAAGGTCAACATGGCCATAAAAATTTGGAACAAATTCAAATTAGACCTATGCTTTCCATAGGGACACATGAGAATGCACTTTGTTTGAGTAGAAGCATATGATGTAAGAGAAACCCCATTCAAACACTGCCTCAAATGCAAAACAAACAGATGAGTAAAAAACCTTGGGCAATATTTTATCAGCAAGTTCATGGTAAAATTATATGCTAAAATAGTCTTGATTATTTTGGAATAAATATTTAATTTTTAAACTCAATTTCACTATATTTTAAGATGTGTCTTTTAGATAATTTAAAGTTTCAAGTGTTGTTTGTACTGTTTCTGTGGGATAGTTTAAAGACAGCCCATCACCTTACCTCACATGTGTTTTACTTACCGGTGCAATTGTGAATAACATCATTATTCACTAAAGACTGGACCTTCAAGTTCCAATTTCAGTTGACTGTGAGGAGATGTCCAGACAATGAACCATTCGCTTTCTATATGGAGGAAGCATTCAGTGGGTCCCAAGAGAAGCGTTGAATAGAAGGAGTGTTAGGCAGTAGGACCTGTAGCATCTCCACGGCTTTAAAAGTTTGTCTCCACATTTCAATTTAAGCTTGCTTCTCCTGCTTATGTTGTCTTGCTATATATTTACATGAAGAAAAAAGCCATTGCTGTCTAGTATTCATGGAAGAAGCTGTGTTGATTATACTACAATTTATATTGTGCCTTCTGATTCATTTCTGACATACACTCAACATCAAAATATTTTTTAATTCTAGTATTTTCTCAGCCTTTTAGTGTTATCCTCCTGCTAATGTCATATCTTTTTCCAGAGTAGGTGAATACTTTGCATCAAAGAGAAAATGACCAAATTTAGAGGGATTAGGAGAAAGACCCCTCCCACAGGTAGAGAGAGCATGGCCTCACACAGTGACCTCATGTCACACTGTCAAGACACTCCCAGGCCTGAGCCTCTCCACTCCCCTCAGCAAAGAAATCTTTAAAAATCCTGAACTTGAGACACATGCTTTAAAAATCCTGAACTTGAGACATACGCTTTTTTCCTGGGCGGGAGGTGCGGCCAGCCAAGCTGGTGAGTTGTACCCCTTCCCCTCTCTGATCTAGTTACTGGGATCAGAGGGAGGGAAGAGGGAAGAGAATTTTCTCTTTAAAATGTGTGCTATTTCTTTTTTTTTTTTTCACTTTTTGGGTTATTCTGTGAACTTTTAATAATGATTTGCGAACCTCACAGACCACGTAGTGACTGGGCTGCTTCCCTATCCAATTCCCCCTTCCCTTAACTGATTTGAATCTAGAAGAAACGTGTGATAAGAAAAATAATCCTGTCCCTATGTATAATTCTTTTACATTAGAGGACACGAACTCAGGGGGAAATGCAGCGGTAAAACCCCAGATATTTAACCGCTGTGCCAAATCCCCAGTACAAAATGGCTAATGAGATTGGCAGTTTTAGAAGTGGAACTGAGAACAAAATCATGGTTCATTATTCATGACAGTAAGGCAAGGGGAAATTATTAAAATGCTAACACGATTAGCAATAAATTAGTAGAGACTATCGAAGCCTAAACCCTTTGGTTTGTTTCATATCTGGTTAGGTAATGTGTTTTCTGTTAGGCACACATGCTGATGTGCTTTGACTATGATTTCCGTGATGAACTCATGTGATCATTTAGCCCCTTTATCAGGATGCTGGGAAGGTGAACAGTGAAACACATAGAAATTAAGTCCTTAATGCATCTGCTGTGATATTATTATTTCTCACATTTATTTATAAACTAATCTCAAACCCTAAATAAGGGCTTAACCTCAAAGAAAATATCAGGCAAAATGTTCTTGCATACAAATCAAAGAACTGGTGGTTTTACTTTTAACAGTAGTTTCTGGCAATCCACTGAAGAGCTATTTTGCTATATTTACATGAATGGTAAAATTATCATTAGAATTTACTTGATTGCCTTGATAGGCAGGCTTTTATTAAGCTCTGTCTATGTGCCTGTCACTGAAGCACGCTGACTTCCTGACCACATGTATCTGACACTCCAGCTGTACATTTCCTTACATCATAGTATGAATGGCCTGTATAGACCTGCATGAGAGACGAATTCCCGATTCTATACTGGAGTAGCCATCACTTATTTGTGACATTAGAATCACAGAGTAACTTGGGGACCTGAAATCCACTGAGAAACTAGGATCTCAGGCCAATCATATTGGGCTTTAATTTACTCTATTTTTATCCATAAATATCTCTTAAAAATAGAAAAAAACAACTAACTTCTATTGTACTTCCTCAAATTGGGGTGCATGGAATAAGTCCCCTTTTTGCAGTGGCATCCAGCAGGGACCCTGTGAATTGTATGCTCATCATCATAGGATCAGCCTAATCCACAGAGTGAGGACATGCACAGGGCCAGAGAGCCAAAGGAAAGCCTTTTGTAGCACTGTTGCTCTGTCATGGAGTGAAGAAATATACATGTGTTGTTCATTTAAAAAATTGTTTTTAAACATTTTCATACAAATATACTGCATTTTGATCATATTCAAGCCAATTACCTTCTCTTATTCCTCTCCTACTGGATCCCTTCTTCTTTCTGCAATTTACCAGTATCTACACCATGGAAATGAATGACTATACCTTCCTCAACCTCAACAACCCTTAATTGCCAATTCCTCCTTAGCAAGAAAGGAGTGGGGCCTATTGAGCCCTTCCATGATGAAATGTAGATTGGTCCTATTAGGTACAGGGCTTATGCCTATAAGAGTCTTAAAGTGACTTTATTTAGGGAGCTTTCAGTGATACACACACACACACACACACACACACACACACACACACACACACACACACTACCCTGAAAATAAGTAAAAATCTGAATGTATTTGTATGGTTTCCCCAGAGGTAGCCACTGTTTCCTCTCTCAGCTTCATCCTTTCTCTTTTCTTCTCTTTCTGTTCATATCAAGTTCTTTGCAATACCATGTTTTCTGTGTCTGTGACCATTAGAGAAGCTGGTCAGATTATTGTCAATTTCTCCTTTTATTCTATAGGTAACTAGAGCATCATCATTTATATTTCTATGTATTTTTGCAGAAATTTATCTATGTTAATCTATTTGAACTATAAACCATAATCTTTTACTACCTAGAAAACTCAGAACTGCAGATGTTTTCACTTTAATGAAATTGTATACCTTTTTCATTTTGAGACAACAATTTTAGTTTCAACAAAATAGAGTATTATCCAACACAAAGCACTAGGTACATCATTCTATTTTTAAGTTTTCTATTAGTTATGGTAAAGCAGATTTTATTAACTGGAGTTTTATCTTTCTGATAAATACAAATCCATAATTACATATACACATACATACATAGTGACAACTGTGTTCAAAAATTAATCTATGAAATGATTGAAAACTAACCAGCTACGACAGCTCATCCATGCACGCTCGCCTATACAATCCTAGGGAGGCTAAGGTAGGAGCATCTCTGTGAGGTCAAGGTTAGCCTGGCTTAAAGAGTGAGTTTGAGGTCAGCCTGGGCTCCAGTGAGACCCTGCCTCAAGAAGTAAACAAACAAATAAAGGCATCATTAAAAAAAATTAATTGGAGCTCTCCTGTTCCCCCAGATACTGTGAGTGCTGGTGGCCAAAGCACATCAGCTGGGGAGAGAAGTAACCCAAGGCCTGGGCCTGCGGGATGGTCTGACATGGTCTCATCCCAAAGGTACAGTTCTGGGTCCAGGAAGGCTTGACCTGGGTTCTCCCAGCTCACAGCTTCAGAGGACAGGTTATACCTTTCCTTAATGTACTCCCTGTTTTTGGTTACCTTGCAGTCTGCCCACTTCTTCACAAGGAAAAACAGGGATGGCTTCATTAATCTCAATATACAAAAGGAAAATCCCCAAGTGGTGAATCAAATAAACATAAAAGATTTGTGTCTCACTATAGTGGCTTCATGTAAGTGTTGGCTTCTAAGAGATGCCTGCCTGTGAGGAGACTGGAGATAATGTAGGTCTACTCACAATGAAGAATTATGACGTAGGGCAGCAATGATTTAGGATTGGCTTATTTGTGTTCTAGAAAATATTACAACAATATTTCTCATTCTTTGTGTACTAAAAATTTTAATGATGGTCTTTATTATCAACACCAGTTGAATAATTATTTGTTAATCTATTTCCTTGCTACATTCTTGCTTATTTTTGATACTTGTATATTCAGACCTTTGTGTAGAACTTAAAGTCTGCCTCATTCTGATTCCAAGGAATCAATGTATTTTCCAGGAATAAAATCAGTACTTTGAATTTTAATTAATTAATCTAAATTTAGACAATTGGTCCCAAGTTATTTCTTGACTATTAATTTTTCAAAAGAATGTACACTTTAGGACTGGAGAGATGCTCAGTGTTTAAGGTGTTGGCCCGCACAGCCTAATGACTGGGGGTTGATTCCCCAGTGCTCAGGTAAAGCCAGATGCACAGGGTGGCACATGCATCTGAGTACATTCGTGGCTGCTAGAAGCCCTCTTACACCCATTCTGTTTTCCTCTCTTCTATCTCTCTCTGCTTGCAAATAAGTAAAGAAAATATTGAAAAACTTTTTTAAAAGAATGTATACTTTAAAACTCTCCCACATACTGTTAAATGTGTTTTTCATACAGTTTTTGGTTTGGTCACTTCAAGTATAACCACATTTGGCCATTAATGCGACTCCATTTTTAGGTGAATTATGAAAAATGTTGCCGCTAAGAATTACTTGAGGTTACAGAAGTAAGCTCCTTACAGTATAGAGATGATTTTCTCACTAATACGGATCTCCAAAGTTCAGAAAGAAAGTAAGCGGTATAAAAATCCCAATGAGGAAGTTGTTTTCATTGAAAATGATTTGCTTTTCTCAATGCAGTTGCACGTGTATGTCTTGAGCTGTTTAAGTCAGTTACAGGCAGGGTTTGGGGGTGGGGGAGTGGCCAGATCACTGTCAGCTAAACTCGTGGCCACTGCAGGTGAAGGTCAGTTAGAAATAAATATGTGAAGCATATCTGAATCCATATGAAAATGGCAGAGACATCAGTGATATGAATTGTGTTGTATTTCATAAATAGTAAAAGAAATTAAAAGTTTTCAAAATAAATTTACTGGAGAATCTGAAAAGACACAAAAAACTATAGTTGGAATATGGACCACAATTATCTTCTTATACCTTATAATATAGAATTAGACAGATGGATAGTATAATCTATGTGCAAAAGCTTTGTTATTTCTACATGAAATATTAAGTGATATGATAAAATGATTTCCTTTTAGAAAAAAATTTCCAAAAGACATATGTCCTCATGGGTAGCCACCTTTAGAGAACTGATACAACACAGATGGTTGACATACAGAAATCAATATCCTTGATCAAGTCCCTAGCCTAATGGTGCCAAGCCCAGAAACTTTCTGTATTGGGTTCAGCAGTGCCTCCCCCCATATAATATTCATGCATTCCTAGAATTCAATTTAAGAATTTATTCAGAAATAGTGCCTTTGCAGATATCATCAAATTATGGTGACGTAATGCTAGATTAGGTTTGATCCTAACCCATGGACTGATGTTATTCGAAGAAGAGGGAAATTTGTACAAAGATTCAGACAGAAAATCACAGCATAATAAGGAGGCAAAGTTTGGGAGAACAATAGCTACATACTGAGAAACTTAAATGGTCAGGCAGAAGCTGAAAAAGACTCAAGGAAGCATTCTAGGCTGAGCCTTTGGCATATACCACACTGCCAACCCATGGATGTCCTCCTAAATGTGAGAGTGTGTATTTCTGGTATTTTCAACCAACCTGTTATTGAGTGCCTTGTTATAGGAGCTGTCAAGAGCAAGCACACCATCCTAGAACCTGAGAGGAATCGGTTTAAGAATTATCTTGGGAACCTGCCTCAGGCAGCAGAGTAGACTAGAGTGACTTCTTGAGAATTTATGCCATAGAATAGCACAGAGAATGAGGGAATGAATGTGTAAGTAAAATCAAACTAAGCAAAGCACCCCTCTGCATTTCTGCAGACTGAGTCAGTGGAATGGACTTTGCAGGCAGGTTTAAACAGCAATGGCCAAGCAGATTTGCAGGTGTAGGCATGTATGATCAGCCAGAGAGCTGATATTGGGTGTTAGCAACCTAAAGTGCTACAAACACTAGGAACCACTTCAAGATACATTCCAACACAGATCCTCTTGGCCAGCTTTCCTTGAAGATAAACTTCCACTGGTGAAGGTGAATTGACTTCATCATGCAACACTGGCCCCTCACAGGAGCCTTGAAAATCATTCTTATATTTCTCTCTTTTGTTTGACCACTTTTTTGATTTGTCATAGTGTCTTTATAACATGGGCAAAGGGACAAGCTTGTTCTGTGGTTTTGTTCTAATTTTTACTTTTGTTATTATTATTACTTATTTTATTGTTCAAGGTAGGGTCTCACTCTAGCCTAGGCTGACCTGGAACTCACTATGTAGTCTCAGGGTGGCCTCAAATTCATGGTGATCCTCCTACCTCTGCCTCTTGAGTACTGGGATTAATGGTGTGCACCACCACACCTGGCCATGGTTGCATTTTTATTTTCATTCAATTAATAACAAGGACATTTTTTGAGAAATGGGTTATGAGGTGATTTCATGGTTGTGAAGAGCAGGAAGGTACAGTCTATAACATACTTTGTGTATATAATACGTATGACATAATGTACTCATACATATGGTATAATCTATTGCTCATATGACCATAGTGAACAAAAATTGTGTAACCAAAAGACACAATAAATACAAGATATACGAGGCTATTGCTGGCATAATACAGCATTGCTGATTTAGAGCAAATATATTTAGTTAGTCATGAACTTGAAAAATATCTATAGGTATGGTAAAACAGATGTATAAATTCATAGCACAGATGTGTATTATCATAAAATATTATACATTATACATTATTGCAATACTATGCTTTTATGTAGCTGGCTGTGTAGTAGGTTTGTTTACACCCCAATGTTTTGGCACACCCAGCCAGTTTTTATTATTTTCTTCTGAGTGCCTTAATCTCAATAATGGCCCATCCTCCTCATTACTGTCAAAGCCCAAGTTGTTAATATCATCACCTTGGAGCTGGAAGTGACACTGTGAATTTAGAGTGCTGGGCACAACATGCAGTCTATTAGCACCACGGGAAAACCGAGGGTCAGACTTGATGCAAACTTGCATGTTGATTAATTTATACCTGAGTTTTTCTCTCCCATTTTCATAAACACAGCTTGCAAATGGCTTTGCCGTCTCATGATTTCCCCTTGCTGGTTAATAACAATAAGAAGACATATAGCTGGTGTTGGCTAAGGGCTCACTATTCCTGTTTTCAAGCAAGGATGCATGGGATGCTTTATTACATATTCAATGTGTCTCATGCTTACCAAAGTATTTGTTTGTTTCATTTTTTGTGTCTGGCTTGAAAATGTCCTGAATTTATCATTGATTGAAAACCCCCTGAACGTCTTAAAATCTTAGGAACCACATTAAGAAACATCCCAATATTTACTCCCTTGGACATCAACCCCTGAAGATAGACTTCTAAAGACAGAAGGCAAATTGTTTCCATAGTACTTTATTGGCCTCAGGACATTCCAAGAAGAAGGCTTGAATATCAATGTTTTATATTTCTTTCCTTTTTTTGTTTACCATCTCGTAATCAATAAGACTTTTAATCCCCTAGTGTCTTAGATACGTAGGGTAGTTTGGAGCCTAGACTCTGGAACCAGAAAGCCTGAATTCATATTTCATCTCTTATGTGTGTTTGTCGATATTGAGCAATCTGCATCAATTGACCTACAAAAAATACATTATAAGAAGTTGCCCTTCTTTTTTATGTAGATACATTCCTGTAAATTGATTTCAGAAGTCTGTATGTGCTTAAAATGAATATTTTTTCTCATCCAAAATTTCAACATAAAATAAAAATTTGTAATGAATGTTAAAGTGTTCTTTCATAAATGATTTATTATTCTGCAACTGTAACACCAAAATTACTATAATAAGCAGTTAAAATTAGCTAGCATTAATTTTAATATTTCAAGTTTAAGGCTTAGTTTATATATTTTATTAATGGATAACAGATTTCTAGATGAACCAATAATATAGATGGATTACATAACCACGCATGCTCAGACAAGCTTGATTACATATTGTTTTTAGCAATCTTCTGTGCATGTATTAAGTACATTTGTGTTTTTCTTTTATGGGGAATTAAGGAAGGTAAAGAAGGCAGTTCTATTTCAACCACAAAGAAATAATGCTAACTTTATATATTAGTCAGCAAGTGATGACATTGCATTTTATATTCAGAAACATGCCAGTAATGAAACAGTTTCTCTCATTGCAATTCCCATCAGATATTTTTATTGTTATAAAAATAATTATAATTTTAAGAAATTCTAAAATAAAAATATTTTATATGAAATTAAAGTCTAATATAAAATTAATTTTGTACATGTATTTAATTGAGAACTTTACCATAGGAACATACTGTAGTTTGATCGTATTTCCAGCCCATTTTCCTCATTTGCCCCTCATCCTCTGCCCTCGTTACACTGAGGACTCTCCCCTTTCTAGAGACTCCTCCTCTGTTCTTATCTCATTCCTTTTGTCTTCCTTCAACCTCCATATCAAAATGGTAATGGGCTCAAAACAGTGCAGGCCTGGCGGTGGGGTGTTGGTAACCATGGTGAAGTCACGATGCACCAGGGGATCATATCCAGAGGGTGATGATTCACAGTACTCCTTCCCTTCCTGTGGTTCTTCTACTCTTTCTGATCCCTCTTCCAGAATGTTCTCTTAACTTTGTAGGGCATTAATATTTAGCACATTTAATGTTCTGTTCTGGACATTCTCTTCTGATTGGATGAGTCTATAGAGAGCAGGACCCATGTTCAACTGTCACCTTCTCTGCAATCTTCCCCGATCCCTGGGGTGTGATGGATATGCCTGATGCAATACTAAGCACTTATCTTTCTCTTCTGCTCATTTTGATGAGTTTCCCTGGTATTTAGAGCCATGTGTAAAAAGAAGGTTCTCCAATAAAAAGTGATTATTCTATTAATCACAGGACATAAACATATACATTGCATATTATTTTTGGATGAGAATAATATCTTTATTTAACAAAAAAACAGTGATAGTTTTCCCCTAGGGCCGATGAGCTTCTAAGCCACAGGCTTTTGACTGTGTTCTCAGTTTAATTATGTCAGGCATATAATTAAAAATAAAGAAATTATAATTTAAGAATTCATTGCCACATTGTTTAGGATTCAATTGATGATTTCAACATCAATATTATATCTCAAAAACTTGGTTTATATAGACATATTATTAAATTAAAATAAATTATGTTAATTATGAACAAGAAGTCAATTAAGATAGTTCTACATTTGGAAAAATAGTTCATACATCATAATTTTTAATTTCAGGCAAAATTTCCTATAATTGCCAAACAGACTGCAATAATTAAGTATATCTTTAAATATATTTATGCATGGGTTTTTTTAATAAATTAAAAATATAACACTACTTTAGATACACAGATAAGTTTCAAAGATAGCAAGTACAGTGTTGCTACATCCCCTACACAACATTTTCCAATTATTGATCTTAATGTGACACATTTCTTCCAAGAACACTTACGTTATAACACTAAAGTCTATACTTCAGGTTTTCTTAATCTTTGCCTCCAGCCTTTTTTTCTGTTTCAGGACCCCAAGTGGGAATACTACATTACATTTAGTTTCCTCTTTTGTTTCTGCTCAATTGCTTGGCTGTTTGAGGCAGGGTTTTGCTGGCCTCAAACTTGTAGCTATTTCCCTGCTTCAGCCTCCTGAGTGCTGTGATTATAGGTATGTGCCATACACACAGTTTGGTTTCTCTTGACTATAACAGCTTTAAGCTTCCCTTGTTTTTATTATGATTTTACATTGTCTAGGCATTTTATAGAATGTTTCTAAATGGTAGCTTCTTTGATATCTTTTCTCACCATTAGACTGAGGTTATGCCACTTGGGAAAGAAGATCAGAGAGGTAAAGTTTCATCCTTACAAAATCATACCCAACCATCAACATGCCTCACCACTGCTGAGATTACTGCTTTTCAGTTTTCCTCAATGTAAAATTGCCCCTTTCCCCTGGGCTTTCTGCTATGTATAATTTCGGAGGAATGCACAATGCAGATTCCACCCTCACAGTGTTTTGTTGCACCTCTGTGAGACCAGAGCATCTACATGAATTATTTGGAATTGTATCTCTGGCGATGTTTGTTTTCTCTTCTTCCCCATTATTTAAATTATAGAGTCATAGATATCTGTTCTGTCCTTGGGGTTATAATCTAGCACTTCATTTATTTGTTAATCAAATTTGTCTGGTTTTGGGCGTTAGAAGTCCTCTCATGAGCTTTCTTTATTTATAACATGCCAACCTTCCCCCCAGTCAGTCACAAACCCTCTCTCCTACGTTCGCAACACAAATGATTATTTCTTTTTTTAAAAAAATATTTCTTTATTATCCATAATTAGATACACTGAGTGAGCCAATAATGTGTTGATGTCCCCAATTCCCTGATTTCCCTCTTCCCTGTCCCCAATCAGCTGAGTATCCTCCTCTGTTAGCAAACTGGATCAAATTGGAGACTCAATACTCTGAACTCTGGCACTAGACAAAGAAGCAGAGACACACTCAAAACTGGAAGCTGAGGAACCGAGACTGAAACTGGTCCAATGGTAACAGAAAATCTTTTATGTACCTATTGCCATTATAAAGTACTATTACTGGAATGCGTTCCACAACATCACAGTTGTGTGTTCAAGACTTGTTTCTTAATGCAGTGAGAAAGGTCTTGGAAGGGTGAATTTAGCAAGGGGTGTTTAGGATGTGAGGCCTCTGCCTCCATGAGTGGATTATCACCATTAAAGGAGCGAGTTCTATGTAAAAGGCTGAGTTCAGCTCTCTTTAATTTCTCTTCTGCCCTTTATTTGTTCTGCCATGAAAGGTCCTCATCAGGTCCCAGGCCTTTGATTTTGGGATTTCCAGTGTTCAGAACTGTGGCCTAGTACAACAAGGATTAAGGTTTCTCCATCTGTTTGGTGATACTTTTCAGGATTCTCTACTCTGTTAAATCAAGTATAAACAACCTCATACATACTTTTCATTTAGAAAAAGAAATAAGTTGTGTGCGATCATTGTATCTTTCAATTTTCAATTGTTTTCTTACTTACAGTTTTGAGTTCATCTCGTTATCTTGTTAGCTGTAAGTTTGAAATTTAAAGAGTGACCCAAATTTGCTGGGTTTAAGGTCAAAGGACTTTTAGTGCTATGGAAATGTACATCTGTTCCTAGTTGCCTAAGAGATTTTATTATTATTGATATGGTTATCTAATAACCATATATATATACATATACATATATATATATATATATAATCAACTTGTTTTAGAACATGACCTATTATGAAAAACTATATATCACAGTATATATGTTTATTGATAATTTATTGTGGTAAATATTTAATTCAAATTTATGTTACTAGGTATAACTTTGCTGTGTTTGTGTAAGTATGTTTACTGTAGTCTTTAATAGATATGGGTATTTCAAAAACAGGTGTAGGTATTTTATTTTTGGCTGTATGATCAACAACAATGGATAGCCTCCAAATCATTTATTCACAGAAAAATTCATTATTTTTTTCAACAAAACATTGTGTGCTTTGCAATTGTTAAGCCTTTTATGTGTCATTTACCTATTTATTGAATCATCAAGTTTCTTTTTAAATTGACACCAACATTTTTCAAATCTCAGTTTTGGATATTTTCTTCTATTTTATTGACTATAGTAGTCAGTAGTTTACTAGTTTATTTTCATGTAAATAACTCAGTTGGAAAGATTGAAAAGCAAGTGTGTTGTCATGGGAAAAATTATCTTTTCATGTTTGATGCATTTCTGCTGTGCACTGAAAGTATCTGTTTAATGATCTCCTCCCTTCCTCTCAATGTATTGCAGGTCCAACTAAGCTATGATTCAACTTTCTTTGAGTTCCTAGGATATAATAACAGCATAAGACTTTAAACTTAATAATTCTGTTGTATTCAACAAATACTAAATGCATTAAAATCTGCAAATGATACATGGAATATTTTCATTAAATATAATAAATGAAATTCTAAGAAATTCTAATTTCTTAATAATTAATAAGAATTTCTTATTAATTATAAGAATTATAAGAATTCTTAATAAGAATTTCTAATGAAATTCTCAGAAATTCTAAGAATGACACCTATAAATTTAAAAGTAAACTTGCCTATGGACTTGGAATAAAACCATGGGTGTGGTCTGGTATGAGAAAGATAATCTATGTAGGTCACTTTAATCAACAGCTCATGGTGGGCAATAACTAATTACTGGGACAGGGAGCTAAAGGTCAGAGTCATTGGTACTAGAGGTAGGCTGCTACTCATCTTCTTCAGGACCCTTGTTACCATAGATGCCCCATATACCTCAGGAACTTGTTATATAGAAGAAAGGATTCTATGGAGTCAATTTATTGTGATTTGAGATTAGTGTATTTCTCCCGCCTCTGTTGCATCTCCCCTAGCCCCCATTTCCTTGTCCCCTTTGTCTGTCTCCTGAATCACATGTCAGGTTTGCTTTCCATTAGATTAACCTGAATAGGGGCCACAGATGAAGGAGAATATGGGCTCTTGTCTCTCTGTTCTTGTGTGAGTTCACTGAGTATGATCTGTTCCAATTCTGTCCATTTTTTTTTTTTTTGAGTTTTAAGTCAGCTTTACTGTTTAAATCTTAATTATCTCTGTACTTTGCTTTGAGTTTGTGGGCTCTCATTGTTGTTTGTTTCGTGGATCTATCCTGGGTTAATTGACTCGCTGTGGTGACATGTCTCTTGTATCAGACCACTCTCTCAAATGTTTCATGTGGGGCCATCATGATAGGCCCGGGGTAGTTCATCTCTTGCAGGAATGTTCACCATCATCCTATGGCTTGTTGGTGGAGTCGGATTGACCATGGTTCTCTCCCTGCCTTCTGACAAATATAAACAGGATCTCCATCGGAGAGTGAGATCGGTATAGGTTAATGTGACACCCATTGCTAATTTGGACCTGAATTGATGGGGAACATCCAAGCAGGAGATGAACCACCTCAAACTCACCATTTAGAGCCCTAACACAACCTCTAAGGAAGTGGTGTGATGGCAAAAGAGCTATTCCCACAGCAAGGCAAATATCCTAGGGAAGGATAATGGAGATAGACACCAAGGGTGCCCCAAATAGTCCAAAGCATTTAAGAACTCAACAACATAGATAAAGACAAAAATACACATTGATTCTAAACAGATTGTAGAGATAATGAAATAAGTAGACTATCAATACTATGTTATGTGGGAAAATATACAAAAAGTAGATATAATGCTATGCTTTGGCTATGCTTACATCTTTGAGTGTAGGGAAAAGTCACAAATAGTGATACAAAAATTTTAAAGACTAAAGAACACAATATATTAAAATCCTTGCATTAGGAGGCTTTCTTCCTGGCCCTGGCAGTGGCTTTAAAAGAAGGAGTGACCTGACTTGTGCTACAGACTTGGTTCACTTTCGATGAAAGCTCTTCTCTCTGTTGTTGACAGCTAAAGTTTGCCTTGCTACTACAGATGTTCCATATAGGTTGAACATTTGAAAATTTCCCCAAAGCCCTGAAGAGTCCAATGGTTTTAAAATACATTTAATGATTCCTTGTTTTTACTTTTTCCTTGAGGACTTTTTACCTCTACTAGGTCAAGAGACTGTCTTGAAGCAAAGTTTATATGTATTATCTGTTTGATAGTAACACCGAGTAACTGCTTCCATAGTTTCCTTCAGGCCAATACAGTGAACACTCTGAAACCAATAAGAACTTGAATAGAGCAGGAGCACGCTAAAGACTGATATAGAAATAGGATCCTTATATAGAGGTAGGAAATTGGTGATGGAGGATGGGCAACTCTGAAGATGTTTGAAAACGAAGACGAGTATTTTATGAGTTTGAAAATCCTACAATAAATCTGCAGGTACACATGCTGTATGCTTATATCAGATAATGTGTGCTCAGTAAGTATGCAAAGAAAAGAAAGGAAGAAACTAAGGAAGGAAGGAAGGAAGGAAGGAAGGAAGGAAGGAAGATTGATTCAGGGAGAATGGTAAAGAGATTTTTGCCTAAAAAATGTGAATAGTCTTTATAGGTTATAAAATTGCCCATGAGGAATATAATTCCTTTGTCTAATACTATTTCATTCTGAAACAATTTTTAAACTCATGATGATTATGTTTACTAATATTTTGTCTCTTGTACTAATTTTATGTACAATTGTAGAACAAATATAATTTCAACACTTTCCTCATGCCTGCATGTGCAAAGGTGACTTGGGCATAATTCTGGCATGAAAGTTTACTATGTACATATCAGGTTTCTCCCAGACTATAGTATTCTGACAGCAAGGGTCCATATGCAAAACTCTGCCTTGGGAGTAGTAAATATATACGTGTGTGTGTGTGTGTGTGTGTGTGTGTGTGTGTGTGTGTGCTTTTGTCAATACACTATAAGATACTAACTTTGAAGAAAGTTTCTCAGGAAAAAAAATCTGTTCTCAGAAATGTCAAATTTCTTTGAAAAACAAAAAGGTTATCTAATAGTAAAATACAACAATGTTTTTGTAGTATATACAGGACAATATATGTATAGAGATAATATTATTAAAAGAATGCCAGGAAAGTGTGTTTACATATTAACTTTTGCTTTAAAATTTTATTTGCATGAATTAAATTGTATGGGTAAGTCTTTTATACTGATAGTGTAGGTTAGCAAGGCAAATTAGATTTTATTAAACATTTATTTGTTATTCAAGGCTTATCTTCTCAGAATGTAATATATTGTTAGAAAAGACATATACACACACTCAAATTTTCTTCATTCAAATGCTGACATTCTATATATTTGTAAGTCTATTTTCCTAATTTTTCATTTTATTTTTAAATATTGGGAAGTTCTCGTCATAATTTGGTCAGATGCTCATCTTTTGAATCCCAATTTTGTCATTTCTAATATTATTTCATAGCCCAGGTTTGCTTTATTGACCTCATAGTAACAAGAACATGATAACATAGAGGCCTGGTGACACTTGGGAGGGAAGAACTATAGAGCATTTGTTATTTTCTTTCCAAGCATTAAAAAAGTGTCAGGATTCTGATTAATCTTTTTTACTCTCAGTGTTTGGTCATATATTTCTCAAGCATTTATCAATGTTCCAATTTTCTTTTAACTTTCTTCACAGTTACCTCTCATTCAAAAAATTGTTCAATGACCCAAGGTGACAAGACTGGCTGCCTTTGTGTCTCTGTCAAAATTTATAGAGGAACACATCTAGGCTTGGAGGTGGAGCCCAGCCTTATAGATCTTTAGGTAATACGTTGGTAGTCTGAGATTTGCCCATGACAGGTGTCATTTTGTCTTTCCAGATTTCAAGGAATGAATCAATAACAGGCTATGATTCACACATTATTCATAAGTTCAAAATTTCTTCTATTGGAATCATTTAAATATATATATATATATATATATATATATATATATATATATATATATTCCTAAATTGCATTTTGGATGTGTTCATAAGCATTCTATATGCTACCAAAAGCTGAGACCTTTTTTAGAAAACAGTCAATAAGGAAATTGTATTCAGTTGGTGACCTCTTTATTCAGTATTTCCTACCCAAAACTCATCTGCTTTGACTTCAGAGAAATCATGAACCAAATAAATGACCCCTGAGAATACTATGGCCCTCATCACTGACTCATTATGTTTGCACATCCTTAACTGTCCCCATCTAAACATTCCTTTTATTAGATTCTTTGGAAAGTAATGTCAGAATAAGTAGTGTTTGGGTTGTTAGTTTTAATTTTATAAGATGTATGATAAAACTTGGGTATGAATTGCAAACTCATGGACAAATGTCATACTAAGTTACAGGCTCAAGACTTCTCAAGTTTATAGAAAGTCTTCTCTCTTTTTCTCATGTACATCTCAAGCCAGTTCATCAAGTATTTTAGTCATTATTGGAGATATTTTAAAATAATTGGCTTATTATGGGCTGGGGAGATGGCTCAGCAGTTAAGACCCTATAGATGATAATGAAAACACATCATACCAAAACTCATGGGACACAATGAAGGCAGGTCTAAGGAAAAATATATCGTTCTAAATGCTTTCATAACAAAGACAGAGAAATCTCAAATTAATAACCCAACCCTCCACAAGAACAATCCTACTAATACTAGGAGCTCCAGACAGAGAGAAATCATTAAGATCAGAGTAGAGATCAATGAATTGTCAACTAAGAAAACAAATTGCAAAATAGATAAAACAAAGAGATAGTTCTTTGAAAAATATAAAAAAGATTGCTAAATCCCTTGCCAATTTGACCAAATGAAAAACAGATAAGTCTCAGATTAACAAAATTAGAAATGAAAAGGAAGAAGTCACAAGAGACAACAATGAATTTGAAAGAATCAACAGGACACACTTCTAAAACCTCTACTCCATAAAATCGGAGAACATAGAAGAAATGGTTGAATTCCTAGACATATACCATCTATGAAAACTAAACTTATAGCAGATAAATCTCCTAAACAAACCTGTTATATCCATCAAGATTGAAAAGGTAATGAAAACCTCCCCAAAAGGAAAAGTCCAGGTCCTGATGGATTCTCAGCTGGATTCTACCAAACATTCATGGTAAAATTGAAGCAACATTTTCTCAAGCTTTTTCACATAATTAGACAACAGGGAAAACTTTACAACTCCTTCTACAAAGCTAGTATCAATCTAATATGAAAACCAGACAGATATAACAAGAAAGGAAATATACAGACCTATATCCTTGATGAATTTAGATGCAAAAATTCTGAATTAAATCCTCACAAAGCAAAATCAGCACACATCAAAAACATTACTCACCTCTCCAAGTCGGCTTCATCCCAGGGACATGGGGATGTTTCAACATATGGTAATTGATTAATGTAATCCACCATATATAAACTCAAATACAAGAACGACATGATCATTTCAATTAATGATGAGAAGGCTTTCAACAAAATTCAGCATCACCTCATGATCAAACTGCTCAAGAGATTAGAAATGGAGGGCTTATACCTCAACATAATAAAGGCCATATTCAAATCACCTAAAGCTCACATCATACTCAATGGGGAAAGGAGTTCCCCTTAAGATTAGGAATAAGACACACACCATGTTCACACCATTGCTCTTCAACACAGTGCTTGAAGTTCTAGTACAAGCAGTAAGACAGGAGAAGTACACAAAAGGGTTAGAAGTCAGAAAGGAAGTACTCAAACTAGCTATATTTGCAGATGATATGATCTTATACATGATGGACCAGAAAAACTCTACCTCTACCATAAAACTCCTAAAGGTGGTAAATTCCTTCAGCAAAGTGACAGGATACAAAACACTTGAAAGTCAGTAGCCTTCCTGAATGCAAATTATAGCATATAAAAAAGCAATTGGGGAGACTCTTCTGTTTTCTGTAGCCACAAAAAAGATCAAATACCTTGTTAGAATAACACTGAGGATGTAAAAGACATATATAATTAAAACATAAAAACACTCAAGAAAGAAATTTTGGAGGAATTGAGAAGATGGACAGACCTTCCATTCTCACAAATAGGTAGAATTAATATTGTGAAATGGCAATTATACCAAAAGCAATATACAGGTTTAATGAAAAGTCAATAAAAATCCCAGCATTGTTCTTTGCAGAGATAGAAAAAATAATCTCAAAATTCATTTGGAATGGCTAAAGGCCTTGGATATCCAGAAATATCCTCAGCAAAAGAAATACCTCAGGAAGTATCATCATACCCAATCTAAATCTATACTACAAAGTCACAGTAACAAAGAAAAGCAAGAGACTGGCATAGAAACAAATAGACTAATGAAATAGAAGACCCAGCTCTCAGTTCAAGTAAGTATAGCTACTTGATCTTTGACAAGGGTGCCAACAATATGCACTGGAGAAAAGACATCTTCTTCAACAAACGATGCTTGAAAAATTGGATTAATACATGTGAAAAAATGAAACTAGACCTACTCCCCTCACCATGCACAAAAATAAACTACAAATGGATTCATCACATCAATATAAGACCCCAAACTCTTAAAAACCTGGAAAAATGAGGAGGGATTCTCCATGATATAAGAGTGGGGAAAAACTTCCTAAATATAACTTCAGCAGCCCAGGAAATTCAAAAGTCACTTAACCAATGGGATTTCATCAAGCTAAAAAGCTTCTGTATGGACAAACATACCATACAAAGAGCCAACAGACCACCATCATATTGGGAGAAAATCTTTACCCAGCTACACCATGGACAGAGGCCTGATATTTAGAGCCCACAAAGCAATAAAAAACATTAAGTAATGAAAAATCAACAATGCCCAATATAATCCAAAGCAGTAGTCCAGAGAGACTTGAGATCTCAACAATAAAGCAGACTTAAAATTCACCCACCATGACTCAGGGAACTGAGTCAGTGAAAGAAGGGGCAGAAAGATTCTAAGAGCCATGGTGGGGGAGAATATCTAGAGCCATTGCCCCCTCAGCAACAATACACAAAGGGGAAAAAAAAAACCTGGCTACCTCTTGTGCAACTCATAATCCCCTACCCCGTGGATTGATCCAGTATGACCACTGAGAATGACCCCCAGTGTGTTGGGGACTGGGAAGAGAGAAATGAGTATGACCATATGATTTTCTCATACAATATATTTAAGTATTGACAACAAAGATGTTATAAAAGATGGAAAAAAATCAAATAATTCACTCAAATTGTGGATAAGAGAAACAGATAGGGAATTCACACAGGAGGAGATACGATGGCTATTTCCCACCTAAGAAAATTTTCAACATCCTTAATCATCAAGGAAATGCAAATCAAAACAACTATGAGATTCCACCTTACTCCAGCTAGAATAGCAATAATTTAAAAAGTCTTAAATAATC
>PVHP010019534.1:0-31602 GCA_004024765.1 Zapus hudsonius
TCACAAGCCTGCCTACTCAAGTTTGATCCTTCCCAGCACCCACATAAAGTCACATACAAAGTGGCAAAGTAGTCTATGTGTCTGTGATTCTAATGCACCTATCAGAGGCAGAGCCAGAAGAGTCCAGAAGCTCATGGGTCAGCCAGTCTTTCACACGCAGCTGCAAAACAGGAGAAACCCTGTCTCAAAGAAGGTGGAAGGTCACCTGACTCCACATACATGCTATGGCATGTACATGCCCATTCTCTCTCTCTCTCTCTCTCTCTCTCTCTCTCTCTCTCTCTCTCTCTCTCTCTCTCTCTCTCTCTCTCTCTCTCTCTCTCTCTCTCTCTCTCTCTCTCTCACACACACACACACACACACACACACACGCTCACTAACATTGGGTAGTCTATGTTTAAATCTGAATTTATTTTAAAACTAACACTTTCAAAAAAATCAGTTAGGCCTAACTCAAACTGTATTCTTATGGCTTCTATAACTTTTTTGTCAAGTTCCTGAGAATTAGTTAGCCAGAGAAGTCACAAAGTTAAATGCTATTTGTTATATATGATTTTTAAAAGCTTCTGGGCATGGTGGCTCACGCCTTTAATCCCAGCACTTGGGAGGCAGAGGTAGGAGGATTACCGTGAGTTCAAGGCCACCCTGAGACTACATAGTGAATTCCAGGTCAGTCTGGCCTAGAGAGCAAGACCCTACCTCAAAAAACAAAAAACAAAAAAAAGTAACTTTAAAACTCTAGTACATAAATAAGCTTAACAGAACTAGTCATTCAATATATTAGTGTAAGAAAAAAGTCATTCAATATATTAGTGTCAGAAAAAAAATCACTTCCAATTTTGTGCTTTCATAAAAGCCATATTACGTTTGCATTTTAATGCATCCAGGTAAGGACAAGAAAGGATGTTTTATTGTCGGGTAATGGAGCTCAAGGCAGGTAGAGAGTATTGGCCCAAACCAAATCCCACGCCAGTAAGAGGATGCAAAGAGAATACAAGAGAATCATGTCTGTGCACTCTAATAAGAAGATAACACCAATCTACTCAAGAGGAAACAAGGCAAGCCCATATTAAGAGACAGTTTATAATAAAACTTGCCTAACTTTTATGTCAAGGTCACAAAAATTTAAAAACAGACTGAGGAACCCAGGCTGAAGAAAATCAAGGGAGCATGACAACTGGCTGCTGTTATCTGACCTAGACCTTCTTGCTAAACTATGACTGGAACAAGCCTGAATTGGTTCTGAGGATCATGATGGTTGACTAGACGAGAATTCCTATTATTTATAGGACATATATCTGTATTACTCAGATGTGATGAGTCATTCTTTTGGCAGCTTACTACTAAATTCTTCAGGAAAAACAATATTTTGTACTATACTCATAACATTTCTGTGAGACTGAGATTATTATAAATAAAAATATGCCAGAGAAAGCTAATTGAGTATTTAAGGCAAATATAATTTTTAAATTTTTAGACTTACTTTTGTGTGTGTGTGTGTGTCATATTAAGATGACATAAAATCTGAGACAAATAAGGTGAGAGTAATAAACTTTATCACCTAAAACTTTAAATTCCATGTCCTCAAAAGACTCCAAAAGCTAAAGTAAGAACCTTAATTATGGGATAAAATAAAGGGTGTCCAGTCCAGCCTTGAACCCAGGCTAGCAGGCTTTGCAAGCAAGGGTCTTTACTCTCTGAACCTTCTTCCCAACCTTACAAATATAATTTCTAAATCATAGTCTATAAATATATAGATGAAAGACATACTACAGTAATAACTAAAAGCACGGGAGAGGGAAAATCAAATCCTATGTCTCCTAGGTTCTTACATTATCTGAGAAATGTCATGAACTTATTTGTAGGTAATCTGTGATATAATAAAATGCACAGTGTAAAACCTAGACAAACCACTGATAACATAAACAAAGAAATATTAGTAGTCAAATCTATAGTCACAGAAAAATAGCTTTATAAATTCAGAGAGTATGATAAACTCAGAAAACCAACTAAAATGATATTAATATTGGCATATTAATATGGCATAAAATCTGAGACAATTAAGGTGAGAGTAATGAACTTTGTCACCTAAAACTTTAAATTCCATGTCCTCAAAAGACTCCAGAAGCTAAAGTGAGAACCTTAACTATGGGATAAAATACACTTTACACAAAGAGCTAATGTTGCCATGATATATGAGAAGCTATTACCAGCCAGTATGAAGGTTATAGGAATTACAATAGAAGCCAGGACATGAGCAGATAATCTGCAAAGGAGGAAATAATGAGCAAAAAATATACTTATCCTAACTACAAGCTTCATATAATAGCAAGATTACATTATATAGTATTAAATGAATTGACACAAACCTGTAGTATTGCTCGTTCAGGTAACTCTGAAATGTCAAATTCTATAAGCACTTCTTCAAGAGCGGTTTCAGACAACCTTCTCTCAGGAATAATTTCTTTTTCTTCTGTTACTTTGGATTTTAACTTGAATTTCCATTTTTTCAACTGAAGTTCATGTTTTAACATCTGTAATGACAATAATTTACAAATCCCACTAAAATGTCCTCAGGAAAAGATGCAATGATTGATGTAAATCACATGATACATTGGCAGTATCAGTATCATCGTCATCATTATAACATAGCATTTCCATATACATGTGTATCATTCCAGGGACTGTGGCTTTACATATCATTTCCATCAGATGTCACAGAACACTGGCACAGCCACTACCTTAAAGATCTGGTTCAGTCTCCTCTTGTATAGATTAGGAAACTGAGGTACTCAAAATAAAGTACCTCAGTGTGATAATAGAACTGGTACTTATGGCATGGAAGGAAGGTAGTTAGCATGAAGATTTAAAAAAGAGAGAGAGAAGTCAGAAGGAAAATTTTTTTGGAAACTTGGGTGATTTATCATAGAAAGTCCACTTTAACTTTAGACATTCTGAAAAAACTGTAATAAGAAAAATTCTATGGGTAAATAAGTATTTTGCTCCCACACTCCCAAACCCACCTATAGACAATTTCAGTGTGAGATATGTGCAGATTAGGGTCTAAGGAAGGGCACCGTAGAGAACTAGCACACACGGTGCTCCCTGCCTTTGCTCCCAACACACACACACACCATCCTCAGTCTACCTAAGTGAGTGAAGAATGACCTTTGGCCAAGAAATTGTATGACTAGAAGGAAAAAAAATCTTTAAAACCCAACTGTGATGGTTGTTTTGTTGTCAACTTTACCTGTTTAGTAAACCACAGTAATCTTGGGTGGGTCTCTGAGGTTGCTTACAGGAAGTGTTGGTATTGCTTAAGGAGGGCACGGAGGACAAAGGGTTAAGAGGGTGTTGAGGAATAAGATCAGAAACCCTGGTGCCTAACCCAGTAGGCATTTCCCTATCTCCACCCTCAACTCTGAGACTCCCAACCCCCAAAAAAGCAAGCCACATAGACCCAGGTTCACACCCCAGCTGTGCCTAGAAGGTGGAAGTTCCCCTACCCCCACCATCTGATACATGCCCAAGCTCATGTCCACATGCAAAGCGGGTATTCACAGGTTGCTGATTACTGTCAATCTCCGTTGTCCATTTCTTTCCCTCCCTCCTTCTCAATTTCTATTTAACCCACGATGCTGCTATAATAAAATGGGATTACTTGTCAGGGGATTATTTGTCATAGGATTATTTTTTATGCTTTTTCCCCCAGGTCTGTGACCGCTATTCTCTCTGGAGAGATGAGCTGAACAAACACAGAGCTATAACACTTCCGTGGGCTCTCAGGCCCACAGATATGCCTCCATGGGTGCCCGGTTTTGGGTTCCCCACTGCCGGCCGCCCCCTCAGCCATCGGAGCTGCCACCTATCGGAGCATGTCAGCTCCCTCCCTTCCCGTGGTCCCCTCCATGCCACCTCCATGGAGTGTGCCTGCGCCCCAGCGCCAGCTCAGCAGCGCCCCAGCAGCAGCCCACAGAGCTGTGACATGGAGCGGTCCCCAGAGCGGTCTGCGCCCAGGTGCTAGCCGGCTGGACACCCCTCCACCCACCTCCCGGGATAGGTGCCCTGCGCGCCTCTTCCCAATCCAGCCCAGCCCTGCCGGGGAAGTGACTCTGCCAACGGACCTGTTCCTGTTCCTTTCCCTTTTTTCATTAAAACAACATTTTGGCGCCCAACATGGGGCAACCGAAGCCACCAATCCCCCCAAAATGTGGAGCAACTGACCTCCAAAACGCAAGTCTACCGACCTCCAGAACCACAGGTGACCTCCAAAACCACAAACAACCAATGCCCAGCAAAAAAAAGGACACATGAGTCACACTGACCCAAGCCTTCTCTTCTCTTTCTTTCTATCAATACATTGACCCCAGGAAAAATCTGGGGTCTGGCCCCCACGTCCTGAGGGGGTAACTCTTTTTTACTGTACAGCCCTGGACATCTCCAAGGTCCAGCCTCTGCGAGGCAAATCTTCTCCTTTGTTTCTTTCAAACCAGCCTGACGAGGCCCCCAGCCTCCACACGAGGCAAATCTATTCTTTCTCCCTCTGCTTCAGAGACTAAACTAACTCCTCTTTCTACAAGAGTTTGTTGACTTTCTTTCTCATGCAGCCTCTATTTTAGAGGTTCAAACTGGCCACGTGGCCCCCAGCCTCCGCATGAGGTAAATCTTTTTTCTTTCTCAAACAGCCTCTACTTCAGAGGTTCACTGGCCACATGGCCCCCAGCCTCCACACGAGGCAAATCTTTTCATTTAAACAGCCTCTCTCAGAGGTTAACATAGCTCCTCTTTTCAATAGGAGCCTTTCCATTTTCTTCCTTATACCCTCTGCTTCAGAGGATAAAATAAAATAGCCCTTCCTCCGACAGGGGCCTATTGATTTTCCTGTTCTCTCTTTCCTCTCTCAAGCTAAACTAATGCTACTACAAACTCTAAACCTTCCTTTCCGGTCTCTTAACTCACATCCTTAAGCATAAAATAATAATTAAGCCTACATTGACTACTGTATTATAATTTCTGCTTGTTTACAAAAATGAAGGGGGGATATACCCCTAGAGAATGCTCTACTTATAAATCTATCAAAAACCAGGTTGCCTAATGGTTTTGCTCATTCTCAGAAAATTGGTCTAACTCTACAAATTTCTACTCAAACTTAAGTACTAGATCATTCTCTCTCCTAATGGTTAAAACTAATTCTTTCAACAGCCTAAATAAACAGAACTAAAGGAGGTGGTCCCTCCTCCAGAGTGAGCCCTTCCTCCAGAGTGGGTGGCCCTGTCAGTAGGGGGCAGAATATAAGGAAGCTTCAGGGGAAAAAATCTCTCCCTTTCTTCCTCCTGCCTGCTGCTTTGTTTGCTGGCATTGACACGTGTGCGTGTGTGTGTGTGTGTGTGTGTGTGTGTGTGTGTGCGTGCACGTGCACACGCACATGCGTGCGTGCATGTATGTGTGCATGCATGTGTGTGGTGTTGGTGATGACTTCTCTTACTCTTTGCTTGGACCTGATGTAAGGGGGGCAGCCTCTTTCACCATTATGGAACTTCCCCTGTATCTGTAATTTCAATAACTCCCTTCCTCCCATAACTGTGCCTGGCTTGGAGATTCATCACAGCAGTGTGTGGCTGACTATTAGGATGATAGTGCTTGTTGTAGTCTACTTTCTCTGTTGTTGCACAGTAAGAACCCAAACAAAAGCGGCTTGTGGAGGAGTGGGTTTATTTAGCTTATGGACTCAAGGGGAGACTCCATCCTAGCAGGGAAAATGATGGCATGAGCAGAGGGATGGGACATCACCTCCACCACAGCACTGCAAACAATGGCAGGAAGGTGTGCCAAACACTGGTAAGGGGAAGCTAGCTCTAACTCCCATAAGCCTGCTCCCAACAACACAGATCCAGCAAGGTTGTAAAATCCAAATTGCCATCAGCTGAGGATCTATTAATCAGAACACATTCATTTGTTTGTGGGGGACACCTGGATCAAACCATGACAGTGCTGTATTTGTAATATACACATTACATTACCTAGAGCATGCAAAACAATACTCAGTACATGGGAAGCCTTGGAGAACACTACCTGTTCTTAGGGACATTCAGCACAAAGAAGGTGGAAAGGGGGTGGACTGTTAGACAATCAGTGATAAGGCAAAGGCAAAGGGCAGCCAGCAAAGCACTAGCTTAGTATGGCAAGTTGTAGAAAGCAGTGAGTGGGCAGAAATACACAATGGTACACAAAGCAGAAATGTTCAACTGGCAATGTTGAAATGCTTGACAATAAAAACAAAACAAAAACAAACAAAAAAAAAACAGAGGGAAGACTACAAGAAAGCCAGCTCAATGAGAACCCACCACAGATTCTAGTATTTTCTAAGCACTGTGTGAGGAATAAACCTCATAGTCTCTTCCTGGATGTTGGGATTAGCACTTTAAATGTCTGAATCAGTTTTAACTGGGTGGGGGTACTGAGTTTGTCTTTCTAGGGGTTTAATGTCATCCTCTCTTTCACTTCCCTATTTATCTCAGCTTTGTACTTCAAAGAACAATAATAATATATTGCCTACTAAGTAATATAGCTACAAAACACTGCAGCACATTTCTGTATCTAGTCCTAGTAGTAACTCTAAACATTCTAAATCAACATTAAGCAATAATATACCAATAACTTAAGCAAAGAATAGTAGTTTTAAGTATAGATGAGTTTCCTTGGGTCTGTGTTTTCAATTGTTTAAATTTCTGTTGAGTATCCCAGTTAAGCATTCTTTAGATGTAGGCCAGGCATGGTGGTGCATGCCTTTAATCCCAGCACTCGGGAGGCAGAGGTAGGTGGATTGCCATGAGTTTGAGGCCAGCCTGAGACTACATAGTGAATTCCAGGTCAGCCTGGGCTAGAGCGAGACCCTACCTGGAAAAACCAAAGAGAGAGACAGTGAGAAAGAGAGAGAATTCTTTAGCAATTAGTAATTTAAAATTTTTTTACTTAAACTATGACATATTAAGGTAAATGTTGAAAAAGAATAAATAACAATTTACCCTTCTCTAGAAAAGGGATAAATTTATTTGATCTTTATCCTTTCTCTATTTTAATCATATCCAATAGTTACAATTTAGACATCTATTCATCTATATATTTGTTTAAACAAAATACTTAGTTTCTTTATCAATGTTTAAGCTAAAATGTTAAAATGCTGTTTTCTTGCTTATATTTGAGTAAAACAAGAAAAATTCTTAGAGAAAAGGAGTAACTAATGTGAAATTTAAACTATCAAGTTATTTTTGTCTGCATGCATATAACATGGTGGTAGTAGTGTGTTTGTGTGTGTGTGTGTGTGTGGTATATACACATGTGTGTGCAAATGCACATGCCCCATGTGTGTGTAGAAGCCAGAGGAGAATGTTGGTGTCCACCCTCCATCAATAATCTGCATGTTTCCTTGAGACAAAGTCTCACTGATTCCAGAGCTGCCATTTTTGCAAGTCCTCGTAATTCTCCAGTCTCTGCTCCCCACAGGACTGGGGTTACAGATGTGTATGGCAACTCCCAGCTGCTTATGTGGCTGCTATGGAATCGAACCCACCTGGTCTCAGGCCCTCATGTTTGCATAGGAAGCTCTCTTACCCACTGAGCCACCTCTCCTATCATTAAAGAACAGGATTCTACCAAATGCATATAATATTCAGGACTTTGGTGGTTATAACATGATTACAAAGGAAACAGATTCTTTAAAACTTAGTCTAGGATACCATACCAACTCATCTTCTCTCATTTTACTCTTTTGCCTTGCGATCTGCTTCCATTTTGCGAGGATAACTTTTTGCCTGTGTATACAGAACATCTTTTGCATCCGAAATAGTGCATCTGAAGAAAATGTAGGACATTGTATGTAGTTAAAGCTGTTTCAAAACAAACACAAAATGGTTTAGTATTCTATCCTACATATACTATGAACTAATGTTGTATCTAATAGTTTTTTTCATGGTGTTAATCACACTCCAAATTAGTTACCATTGACAGCATTTGAGAGTACTCTCAAGAGTTTCTTAACCTGGAAATTTTGATGCCTTTAGAAATTATATACAACAGAAATGTCAAGATATGCATCATTTTTCATCAAATCTATTTTCTATAAAAACAATACTTCTAAACCTTTCATAAGAAATACAATATAATCATGAGGTAATTTCAAATTCATTGCCTTTGAATCACATGGCCTAGGATTAAATGGATTGTCTTACAGGGGTCCAAAGCTCAAATACCAAGAAGAGCACAGGCTTCAGGAGAGGGCTGGCTCCTTTAGAAGTAACGGTCCTGTGTTCTCTCTTTATCTTTCATTGGCTTTGGATTTGGAGTTTCATGTTGTTTCTCTTTTCAGCTAAAGTGAGGTATCTGGATTTTCTGTGACGACACTACTGACATAAAACTTTGGCAACTTTTTTTTTAATTTGTAGAATCTTGTGAAAACAAAGCAAAATATGTCACACTACAACTACAATATGTCAAACTACAAAGTTTTAACACCATGGTTGGAATAAAACCTTTGTCTTCCCTTGTATCTGCCTTTGTGGTCACAGCTTCAGTAAACTTTGCAATTCTGTCCTAAAACCTAAGCTCATAGGGGAGCCTCAAACTCAACTAACTTAGCTAATTAATAGTTCCCAAATTTAGCTATTGTTAAATAACTGAGAAATGAATAAGCAATTGTCATCCTCATCCAATATCTTTTGTTTCTTCATGTGCTGATGTGATCTGGGTTCAGCCAGCAAAACTAGACGATTCTAGTTTTTAAGTCAGCTCCCAGAGAGAGGAACAATCAAAACTAGACCTGACAAATCAATTCAGTAATCTTTTCAAGGACAACTATCTTACAAATGTCAACACTTTCAAGTTTTGACACACAAAATATTGGCTTAAAAATTAATACTTTCTATTCATTTTTGGTAAATACTTGCTTGAATTGCTTTTCATTATATAGCTTTCCATACCTTTAAATGCTTAGGTGAACTTTGCTTTTCATCCTTTGAGGTATAACAAGTATGATGTAAAAATATTCTGGAGGGGATTAGTATACTGATTTATCACAAACTCATATTTGCATATACCTTAATGTACTACATTATATGTCTTTTAAGTGAAATTAGCTTATAATAATATTTCTTACACATTTAAAGCTTCTTAATACCATGAACAAATTGAAATATTGGTTATGTTTTACTAGTTTTTGCTCATTTTAATGGTACCACTGAGAATCATAGCTTGTCTCCAAAACAAAAAAAAAGCAAGCAATTAAAAAAAATAAGAAAAAAAGAAAAAAGAAATATTTTTGAGATTTACCCCAGTCATAAGTCAGTATCCAGAAAGCTTCAACAAACCTAAGCACAAGAGCAGAGTTCTACATCCCTGCTCCTGAGGGCACACATGGTTTGCTATCCATTAGCACAACCACTGTTGCAGTCAGCTTTCTAGTTGCTGCACAGAAAGAACCTAAGGAAAAGCAGTTTGTGGAGGAATAGGTTTATTTGGCTTACGGACTCAAGGGGAGACTTCATCATGGAAAACGATGACATGAGCAGAAGGGTGGACATCACCTCTGCCACAGCACTGCAAACAATGGCAGGAAGGTGTGTCAAACACTGGCAAGGGGAAGCTGGTTTATAACCCCATAAGCCCGCCCCCAACAATACAGCTCCAATGAGGTTGTAAAGCCAAAACTGCCATCAGTTTGTGGGAGACACCTGGATCAAACCATGACAACCACTAAGATTGTAAGAGAAAGGTTTTTCTTAAGCTTTAACACCAAGAAAAATATTTATAAGGAATACAGAGCTCCTTGCCATCAATTTTGGTACCTACCCATAATATACTAGCTCTTTGTTACATATAAAGCTAAAAGTAGGTAGGCCTGGTGATATAGTCCTGTAATTTCAGTGACTTGGGAGGCTGAGGTAGGAGGATCACAGGTTCAAGGCCTGTTGGGCATTGCTTGTTGGTACTGCTAAATGGGACATGGAGGACAAAGGGTTAACGATGTTTGAACAGGTTTGAAACCCTGGTAATCCGGTAGGCATTTCGCCAGCTCCATCATCAACCCTAAAACTCCCAACCCCCCCTAAGCAAGCCACAGGAACCCAGTGTTCTCACCTCAGCATGACTGACAATGGGTATCAGACCCAAGTAACAAATTTCTCTGTAACTATCCCCACAGACCATGACTAGAATCACATATTTCCCACAGCTCAGGCCCCCCAATTATACAAATTAGGTATTCACAAGTTGACTGCACTCACCTATCCCCTTGCAGTATGCCCACTCGCCACCCTGCCTGACCTGCCTGCCTGACCAATCCCCTTGCCCTCCCCTGCTCCTCGTTCTCCGGGCTTCTTTTCTCTATAAATGTAAGCTCTCCCTATTCAATAAATGACACGTGGATACACTATACACATCTGCTGGGTCTGTGTCCTGAAAGCGTCCTCTCGTACCTCGCTGGCCACACCCTGCGACCACCCCCAGCTCTGTGAAACCACCCTGAGACAGCAAGCAGTAGCCCTCGGGCAGCTTCCAACCGATTTCTCTCCGCAGCAGCTGACAGCGTCCCGGGAGGAGAAACAACAAAGGCCTACCTGGACAACTTAGCAAGACCCTGCTAAAAAAAATGTTAAAGGTAGTAAATAAAATAAAACTTCACTTTTGGCTAGTCCTGGCCAAAATAAAAAGGAATAGAAGCCAGGTGTGGTAGCATATACCTTTAATCCCAGCACTTGGGAGACAGAGGTAAAAGGATCACTGTAAATTTGAGGCCATCCTGAGACTACATAGTGAATTTCAGGTCAGCCTGGGCTAGAGTGAGACCCTGACTCAAAAAAAGGAAAAGAAGGCTATAGATATGGATCAGCAATAGAGTGCTTACTCAGTATTTGTAAGATCTGAGGTTCAATCCCAAATGTTGTAGTCAGCTTCCTCATTGCTGGCAGAAAGAACCCAACCATAAGCAGCTTATGGGAGGAAAGAGTTTATTTTGGTTTATAGACTCAAGGGGAAACTTCATGATGGCAGGAAAAAATAATGGCATGAGCAGAAGCTGGACATCTGACCAACATCAGGTGGAGATCAGCAATGGGAGAATGTACCAAACACTGGCAAGGAGAAGCTGTCTATAATACCCATAAGCCCACCCCCAACAACACATCTCCAAAGGTTCTAATTCCCAGATTGCCATCAGCTGGGGACCAAGCATTCAGAATACATAAGTTTATGGGGACATCTGAATCAAACCACCACATTCCATCCCTGACCTGCCATAAACTGATAACTATACATGATTTAAAATGCAATGTATTCAGTAAAAATTTAAAAGCCCCCATAGTTATTATCAATCCTGATGATGTTCAAACATTCTAATAATTCAAGGTCTTTTAACTGAGCTCTAATACCAATAATAATAATAATAACAATAATGGCACAGAATAGTCACACTGCAAAAGATGGCACTGGGCATAGCAAAGACAGATTGAACCAATACAAGATTTAAAACAAACAGGATGAACATCAAACTCTAACTCCAAGTCCAATAATTCTAACCAGTGACAGGTCTCTGGAGTTCCAATTCCACCCCTCCACTTCAGCTACTCACAGTTCAGGAAGGCTTCATTCTGTGCTGGCAGCTCTCCTTGGCAGTCATCCCATAGTCCTGGCATTTCACTGGGTCTCCACTGCAACCCACGGTTCATCCTCATGGCTCCATTGGACTTCCATGCAGGGCCTTCAACAAGCCTGCTTCACACTGCCCGTGGACATTTCCAAAAAACAAAACTGCATTGCACATCCAATGACCCACTTTCCTGCATTTGTTATACTCCATAGTACCAGGTGGGCTACCAATTTGTTAATCCAGGATGGAAATAAATCTAACTTTGAAGAGCAGGAAAACCTCAATACTCAGCCTCCCTCCTTCTTCCTGCTATCCCAACTCAGATCACCTGGCCCAATCTCAATGGTTGTAATCTCTCAAACAATTGCAGCTGAACAGGCAGCAGTTTCAGCCCAAAGATTTCATTTCTTTCTGCGCCATCTCCATCTGCTCACACCAGTCCATTTCTACACAAAGCAACCCTGAACAAGTTCTCAGGACATGGGCAGGCAGAACACAGCAAGCCTCTAACACAAACTGCTTCTAGTCCAGGGTTAACAAAGTTCTTTCTCACCCTCATTAGCCAAATCTCACAGTTCATAGTTCTTACTGCATTCAGGTCTCTCAACTCTGACCAGAATCCATCAAGCTGTACTTATTGCACTAAGGTGTCGCTTAGGCTGAGGTTTCAAATCCTTCCACATTCCTTCTGCAAATCAGTTCCAAAATGCCAAAGCCACAGAATCAGGGTTCTAGCAGCAAAAATCACACTCCTTGGTACCAATTTTACTGTTGTAGTTAGGTTCCTTGTTGCTGCGACAAAGAACCCAACCAAAAGCAGCTTTAGTTTATTTTGTAAAGGGTTTATTTTGGTTTACAGACTTGAGGGGTTACAGACTTGAGGGGAAGCTCCATCATGGCAGGAAAAACAACAGCATGAGCAGAGACTGAACATCACCTCCTGGCCAACATCAGGTGGACAACAGGCAACAGGAGTGTGCCAAACACTGGCAAGGGGAAGCTGGCTATAACAACCATAAACCCACCCTCAATAACACATCTCCAACAAGGCTCTTCTAATTCCCAAATTACCAAGTAACACAGAAAACAGTAGATCCTTATTTATATTTATATATACATATATGCAAATACCAAATATATGATTTTAAATATGCATATTTTCTATTATAATAAAATCAACTAAAATAAGTTTTATTACATTGTTTTCTTTTTCTGTGACAGGGTATCACTCTGTAGCCCAGTCTGACCTGTAGCTCACTATGTAGCCCATGCTTGGATTTACTGCAAACTTCCTGCCTCAGTCTCCCAAGTACTGTTCTAGACAGGTTCCACCATGCCTGGCCTTACATGAAGTATTTTCAGTTAGTGGTTCTACCTTCATTTCATGACAGTTCTCTAAACATAAAAATTACAAGTTCTCTAAATTTATTCATAATTGTTAATTTGTTGGCTCTTTGAATAAATGACTAAATACAAAACCAATGGCTACTGTGTAAAAACTTACATTTAAGCCTTTCTTTATTATGCTGCACATAGTTGTGCCAAAGAAGAAGAAAATGTCTTTTGCATCTAATCCTGTCATGTACTATTGCTCTTTTCATTTTATCAGCCTGGATAACCTCTTCATTTGCACGAGGCATTGCTAGTTCTTTCCAAGAGCTGCAGGCAAAAAAAAAAAAAAAAGAAAAGAAAAATAGGATTTGAAGTTGGGTTAATAGGAATAAACTAAGAGGAATAAGAAATTGTGTTTCCTTTAATCCCTTATAATTATAGCACAAAATTAACCACTATAAATTTTGGCATAGCCTGAAAATTCCAGATAGTTATAGAGAAAAATGAATATTATATGATGGTCATACTTCTTTTTAGATAAAATAAAGACATCATGGGATAACATGCTATCATAACTTTACCAAAACAATTGCCCTACTTTGATTTTGAAAAATAAAAAGAGGAATCTAAATTCCAAAACATATCTGGTCCCAAGGATTTTAAACAAGTTGTATCTCAAAGAGATAAAGGAAATATTTTAATGAAATACAAGTTTAATAGATATAAAAGAAATAAAATAAAAAGAACATAAATACAAAATGTTGAGAACATACTTAAATAAACAATATCAGCATATCTGGCCAAAAGTAAAGTTTTCTTTGTATATAGAAGATCAGGAACTTAAAAAAAAAGAAGAAATAGTAATATAAAAAACATCCTTACTAAAAATGATTCTTCACCAAATTTCCAGTGTAAAAGGTACATGCTTTTATCATCAGTTCTGGAGTCACCTAAAATAAATAAACAATTGAAACAAGTTTTAGAAATGAGTGGAATGCACAGGCTACCTTTACAAGATCCATAAGGAAAGGAGAGCAATGGGGGGCCTCTGGGGAGAGGAAGAGGGCAGCTGGGACACAAGAACAGATTGAATTACATGCCAGTTACCTATTTAGAATTTATATTTATGTATGCTTATCACCTTTTGTTTTTAAATTAAAATCATCTTTAATAAATCTCATTATATTCAAACTTTGTAAAGCATTTTAAGATAAGTATTATTGTTATTATTGGCATTGTTATTATTAGCAATATATAAGTGTATGAAATTTCAGGACTGGAGGTGCAGTTCAGTTGCTAGAATGCTTGACCATAGCATGAGACCCTGGGTTTGACCCTCAGTACTGCATAAACAGAGGATGGCGTTTCATGCCTGTATTTCCAACACTCAGCAGGTAGAGACAGGAAAAACAAAAGTTTTATGTCATCCTTAAATGCATAGAGTTAGAGGTCAGCCTGAGACATGAGATCCTGACTCAAAAAAAAAGGAATATGTCTGCTGGTCACTTATAAGAATGATTTACTTTTCTTATCAATATTCCAGAAATAAGAAAACCACACAAAGTAAAAGTATAAACTGTCAAATGTGTTTAAAGAGATGCAAATTTATCATGTGCAAACTATTCACAATAAATGTAGGAACAGCTGAGGGTTGCTAAAGTCTGTACCTTAAATATGGTCTTTGATGAGTAAAGAGATTATATTAACATTTATCTTATGCACATGACTACTGTTAAGGACCAAGGTATTTTGTCATATTTTATTATATACATACATATAAACATATGGTCATATCTATTTGGTAGAGACAAAAGGTGATTCAAATCTACACAAAATGCCAGGAATTATGAATACTAATTTTCCAAGGCAAATGTTTTTCTCCTTTGCATATTGCTGTAAATGCTCTGTAAAGTTAGTAGACAGTGTGCATATATTAATCATGGACTTATTCTCAGTATATTTGCAGTTACCTTTGCATTGCTGGAACAAAACATCTGACCAAAAGCAGCTGATGGGAGAAAAGTATTTATTTAGGCTTACAGTATCAAGGGGAAACTAATTATGTCAGGGAACGCATGGCATGAGCAGAGGCTGGACATCACCTCTGCCACAGTGGGTGGAAAACAGCAGCAGGACAGTGAGCTGAGTTCTGGAAAGAGGGAGCTAGCTATAAATCCCCTAAATCCACCCAATAACACATTTCCTTCAGCAACGCTCCACCTCTCAAATGTCCATCAAAGGGGACCAGGCATTCAGAATACATAAGTTTATGGGGGACATCTGATTCAAACCCCCACAACATATAAGATCCTAAGCCACCCTGATATTCTACCTCATCTTCAATGATTTTTGAAAATCCTGACTTTTAGGGTTGGGGATATAGCTCAGTGGTAAAGCACTCACCCAGAATTTCCCTGATGCTGGGTTTGGTCCCTGGCACCAAAAGAAAAACAGAACTCAATTTCAATAAAGATTAAATCCAAATACTCACGTGCTTATAGGGAGAAAAACACAAAAGTGTGAAGTTTTGAAGTTGTTCACTAGGCTCAGATTTTTTGGTGGGTAAAGGGGAAACCTTGGGGATATCAGAGCAGGCAGGAAACCAACCAGGAATGGGACGAAGTGACTATCATTAATGACAATTCTTTTTAGCTCTACTATAGGTCCCTAAATTTCCTAAACTGGACTCTTTTGTTTTGTTTTGTTTTGTTTTTATAGCCCAGGCTGACCTGGAATTTACTATGTAGTCTGAGGGTGGCCTTGAACTCACACTACCTCTCACAATTCATAGGAAAGTAAATTCAGTTTTACTTAAGCTGTTGTCACATTATATTATTCTGTCAGGTAAACAAATGTGGCCTTGGCCTTGAAGTACAAGTCTGAGAGCTCTTCAGAAGTGCATCTATGGACAACATCATCACCCAGAATGGGTTCAGTGATGTCCAATTAAGACCTGATGTGTTAGCATTCAAAGGTATCCTGGGATACATGCAACCTATAGGTCACAGGTTGGACACACTTGGAAGCAGAGTTAAGGTTTCAGGGAATGGAGGACTACTTAGGCATCTGAAGGATTCTCAGATGAAGCTTGGAGCACCAGCCCAGCCAGACATCAGAGTTCTCAGGAAGCCCAGCAGCAGGCTAGCGCTCCCCTGCAAATGGCCTCAGAAGTTTGGGACAGACACACAGAAATAGCAACAGCAAAATGAAGCTAGACTATGCATACACCACTTATGGCTTCATGGGAACTGTTAGGTTCTTCACCATGAGTCATTTTTCTTATTTCTTAAGCTTCTGCAATTTACTGACTCAGGCTGTTGACCAAAGGGGTTGTGCATAATGAAACACTGTTATGTATATGTTAGTGCTCTATTTAATAAACACTTGTTTAAATTAGTGCAACTTTGGAAAACCAAGTTTTCTAAAACATGTGAATGTTTATCAAAGTTACTAAAACAAATGAAACTAATTACAAATTGTGTGCTAGTGTGCATACACATGTGTGTGTGCATGTGGAGGCTGAAGGTGTGACATTTCATGAGAGTATTGCTATATAGTTCAGGTTAACCTTGAACTCAAGATCCTCCTATCTCAGCCTCCTGAGTGCTGATAAAGACATTCTTTAGAACATCTCATAAATAGCAGACAAGACAAATACAAGTACCAACTGTTATTAGTGTCACATTTATTGTGTGTATGTGTGTAGTATTTCAGTGAGTGTGTGCATGTATATGTGCAGATGTGTGTGCCTCTTGTGCACATATGCAGGGGCTAGAGGAAGATGTTGGGTGTCTTCCACCTTATTTCTCTGAGATAGAACTTGGAGTTGGCAATTTTTTGGTTAGTTTGGGTGCCCAGGGAGCCCAGTGATCCTCCTGTCTCTGTCCCTCTCAGTGCTGGAGTTAGGCATGCACAGCCATGCACAGCTTTTTGCATGGTTGCTGGGAATTGAACTCGAGTCTTCATGCTTGTATGGCAAGTGCTCTTACACAGTGAACCAGCTTCCCAGCTCTGAGTTATATTTAAACTTTTTAAAAAGTAAACAGCATTAAACTAACTCATACCTTATTCTTACACCTCGTTACAGATAATAATAGAGCTGAATTTTGATGCCTTCTCAAGACATAGCAATTATCCAATCTCCAAAGAAAAGACATCCCATGACAAGCATCAAGATTCAATCTGGCTGCCAACCAACCTATCAGGCCACAGGTCTTGTTTGCCTCTCCCAGAGGACCAAGGCTCAAGATCCTAGGGTCTTAAAGTTAAGTTTCTTTGTTGTAGATAATCTTTACATACATCTGTAAGACCATTTAAGAACATTTCCCCTGTAGATTTTTTGGGGGTTTTGTTATATAGTAATCTCATGACATCATTTAAAAAGCTGTATATGTAAGGGATCTTCAAGACATATTGAGAAAATATATAAAAGATTATAATCTCCAACTTCTATATAAGAAGTCACAGAAGAGAGAAATATGATATAACTGCTCATTGATTTCAATTAGAAACAATGGAAAATAAACTAAAAGCTTCTGGAATTGATTATGTAAAGGGAGAAGAGATGAGAAGGTCAAGGGTAGGAATGGAAGCAATGTTTCAGTCAATGCTCATTCTATTGCTTTGTGATATTGCACAAAACTGGAAACATCAATATATTTAAAAGAAAACACATGACCTCAAAATTAAATAATAACTACTTTAGGTTAAAAAAAAAGTATTGCTTTAGTGAAAATATCTGGTAGGTTACATACATCTTAGAGGCAAAAAGAATAGTATAATTTCCTTAAATTATGTCCAGTATATTTTTTGCATGTGTATGTGTACGAGATGGGCAGGCATATATTCAGTATTTTTTATTTAAGTGAGAGGGAGAAAGAGTCAGATAGACAGAGAGAATGGGCATGCCAGGGCCTCCAGCCACTGCAAACAAACTCCAGACACATGCACCACCTTGTGCATCTGACTTTACGTGAGTACTAGGGAACTGAATTCAAGTCTTTCTGGTTTTCAGGCAAATGCCTTAACTGCTAAGCCATCTCTCTAGCCCCTATATTCAGTATTTTAAATGCTAGTGATGCTATAGTATTATTTCTCTGAAACCGTGCATTCTAGGGTGAAAAATAATAAGCAATTATGCTAATGAATATAGGACATTTAATGATTCAGGTAATTATCATGAGTAATGACTATGATCATTGGTCGTTTTGTCTATAAAAATGGGGCTGGAGAGATTGCTCAGTGGTTAAGGTGCTTGCTTGCAAAGCCTAATGACCGGAGTTCAATTTCCCAGTATCCATATAAAGCCAGATGCACAAAGTGGCACATGCATCTGGAGTTCATTTGCACTGGCTGGAGGCCATGGAGCAGGTATTCTCTCTGTGTCTGTCTCTCTTCTCTCTATCTCTTTCTGCTTGCAAATTTAAAAAAAAATCTTTTAATGATCTATAATAGCTGCACTTACAGTTTCGAATGAGTGAGTTTATTAAGGACAGATCAAGCAAAAGAAGAAGTGGCAAAACAGGTACAAGATAGAACATCAAGGGCTGGAGAGATGGCTCAGCGGTTAAGGCACTTGCCTCCAGTACCTAAGGCCCCGGGGTTCAATTCCCCAGGATCCACATAAGCCAGACCCACAAGGTGGTGGCCCTGGTTCTCTCTCCTCTCTCTCCTCTCTCTCTCTCTCTCTCTCTTTCTCTCTCTCTCTCTTTCTCTCTCTGCTTGAAAAATGAATAAATAAAATTAAATTAAATTAAAAAAGATAAAACATCAAGTCAGGTACTATCAACATCCAGCAGAAATGACTGGAAATGACTGGCAGCACACGCCATTAATCCCAATACTCAGGAGACAGAGGTAATAGGATATCTGAGTTCAAGGTCAGCCTAGGAACTACAAGGTGAGTTCCAGGTCTACCTGGCCAAGAGTAAGACCTACCTGCAAAATATAAAAGAAAAGAAAATTATTGGAAAAGCACAGTAACAGTGAGCGGGAGTCATAGACCCAGGGTCCTGAGCAAAGGCCTTTTCAAGGCTTCCAATTAGCAGTTCCCACCACAGGCATTTTTATACCATGGGATAAACAGATTGGGAAGGGGTGAGGGGATGGGCACCAGGCAGTTTGGAAAGTGGTTTTCCTTCCAACTGTTCTCAAGCATTCAGTGTTTTCAATCCTTAGGCTGTAAACAAGCTTGGGTAAACAAGATGGGGGGGGATATTTACCCCATTCCCAGAGTCAGCTCTTAATAAGCTATAACACCACATGACAATTTACTAATATAATTTATTTGAATATGATTCAAGATGCACTAAAAGTAAGTCAACAAGACCACATGGGACCCCTAATGTGATGCACAACACCCCTGTGGAGTATTCTTGTGACCAAAAGGCAAAAGGCGGGAAAAGAGCATTAATGAAATTAAGCTTCTCCATCCAACTATCAGCTTGCAGGAAATACAAGAAACCTAGCAAGGGAAATGACACTAGAGGAAAGAATGAGAATGTGGAATGGTTTACAAGACATATTATGTTTCCTTCAGTAAATAACTGGCTTGGGAAAAATAAGAAGGAAGAAGAACTGTTGTCAATTACAAGAAAGCCAGATACATAACAACCAAGCACAATATGTGGACTGTGCATGAATTCCTACTGGAACAGAGCCATTAGTAAAAAAGACATTGGGAAGATGATTTGGGAAACTCAAATAAAAATGGAACAGTTATATTTGCATATAATCAACACCAGAAGATATTCAGCAATTACTGTTATTTATTATGTAAAACAGAGGTACTGTTTTTGTCTTGTTTTTCTTCTTTTAAATTTTTAAGAGATACATAAAAACAAAACTCGTATTATTGGGTACTATGTAATATTTTGTTTCATGCATACAGTGGGTAATGTTATACTTTTATAAAGTTAAACTTCCATAAGCGTCCTCCTAGTCTCAACTTTTATGAGGTCAACATTTTGTTTTTAATTCCACAAGTGAGATCATGAAGATCTTTCTGAGCCTGGCTTATTTCACTGCACATAATTTTCTGCAGTTCCCTCCATGTTTCTGGTAATGAGGGGATTTCATTCCTTTCCTGGATGAATAATAGTATTCCATTGTGTGTTTTTATTCATTCATGAGTTGATAGACATGTATGTTGTTACTGGTAGTAATACAGTGAACATGACACCACAGAAGGTTGTAAGATAAGGTTTTTACTATGTAGCTCAGGGCAACCTCAAATTCATGCTGGGATAATAGGGTTATGGCACCATGCCCACCTCTCCAGATGTCTCTGACATTTAGATTCCATTTCCTTTGGGTATGTGCCCAGCAGAAGCATTGCGGGATCCACTCCACCACTCCATCAGTCTTCTGTCTGCTCTTATGTGAGCTGAAGTTTCTTCCCAATCCTAGAGCTCACCATTTTGTCTTAAGCTCCAGCAATTCTCATGTCTCTACTCCTCTAAGGGACTGAGTTACAGATGTGCATTGCAAGCTCAGCTATTTACATGGGTCCCGGGGATTGACGTCAAGGCATTCTCTCAGGCCTTCACAGGAAGTGCTCTTAACTGCTGAGCCATCTCTCCATGGGCTAGGAAAGTTTTATTGGTCCTTGTCTATCTTGGATACCATCCTCTAAATAGTTTTCAAGTATTTTCTCCAATTCCACAGGTAGTCCTTGTGCTCTGGTGCTCCTTTCCTTTCCTAAGCACAAGCTTTTGAGTTTGATATAATCCCATTTGTCAATTTTTGCTTTTATTTCCTCTACTTTGGGGGTCATCTCCAACACACACACACACACACACACACACACACACACACACACACACACACACACACACCCTTTTCCATTCTAGTATCCTGAAGTATTTACCCTATGTTTTCTAGCAGTTTCAGGCTGATTTCATTTTTATTCGTGGTGGGAGGGATCTAGCATTGTTCTGCAGGTGAAATTCCAAGGACTTTTATTTCTAATTGTTCATTCTCTAATGCAGGTTCTTAGCACCTTTGTCTTGTTTTTCTTCTTTTAAATTATTTTTAAGAGATACATAAAAACAAAACTTGTACCCATGTGGTTTTTTCTAGACCCCTTTCTGTTACATTGATATGTGTCTATTTTCATGCCAATACATGTTGTTTTGTTTCTACAGCTTTACAACATAGGTATATGTGTAGTATGTATTGTGTGCATATTGTATACATGTGTGTTTGCAGAAGTGTGTGACCCATGTGCAAGCATGTGGAGGCCAAAGGAAGACATCAGTGTCACCTTGTCTCCCTGAGACAGTCTCTCACTGAACCTAAAACTGTGAGATTTTTTTCCTCAGTCAAACTGGATGACCAGGGAGCCCACCCATCCACCAGTTTCCACCCCTGCGGGTGCTGTGGTTCAAGCATGTGCCACCATATCCAGCTTCCTGCACAGGTGCTAGGACTCAGACTCAGGTCCTCATGCTTCCACAGCAAGCGCTGACCTGTGAGCTGTCTCCCAGCCCCACAGTATGTTGTCTTATGCCTCCAGGCCTCCTGCTTTTTTTTTTCCTTTTTCCCATAGTAGCTTTGGCTACTGGGGTGCTTTGTGATTCCATATACTTCTTAGAACTGTTTTCTCTAGTTCAGTGGCAAATATCACTGATATCTTCATGAGGATTGTATTGAATCTTTAGATTACTTTGCAGTTTGGTGGTTAATCTCTGGTTGTCAACTTGACAGGATTTATAATCACAATGGAAACAATCTCTGGGAGTACCTGCTGTGGAATTTTCTAGATTGAGTTAATAGCAGTGGGAGGACCCAACCTCTGTACACAGCACTATTCCATGAGATGGGGTCCCAGACTGAATAATCTCTGCTTCCTATGGACTGAATGTGAGCAGCTGCCTCAATCCCCTGCTGCCATGCCTTCCCCATCATGATGGACTGTACCCTTAAACTCTAAGCCAAAATAAACCCTTTCCTTCTTAAATTGCTTCTAGTCAGGTATTTTGTACCAACAAGAAGAAAGTAACTAATACAAGTAGTATGCATATTTGAATACTACTATTATTTTCTAATCTGGGTATTTATTTAGTTATTTGAAAGCAGAGAAAGACAGAGAGAAGCAGAGAGAGAGAATGGGCATGCCAGGGTATCTAGCCACTAGAAAGAACTGCAGATGCATGTTCCATTTTGTGCATCTGGCTTTATGTGGGTACTGGGGAATCAAACTCAGGTCATTAGGCTCTGAAGGCAAGTGCCATAACCATTGAAAAATCTCACCAGCCCTAAAATCTTGTTTTTTAAATTGTTTCCATCTCTGTAAATTTCTCTACAGCACTGAAATGCTTCTGTATTTTCAAGCTCATTAAGTTTCCTTCAAATGGCTGTTTTAAATTCTCTGAGAGTTCTCCCAGGCTGATTTCAATCTGGTCAGTTTCTTGTTTAGGTGAGGCCATGGTTTCCTAAAAGCTCTTGCTTTATGGGTGTGTGCGTGAGACGTTATCTGGGCATTGAGGAGTTGGGCAGTCCCAGAATATACCATCTACAATGCTGCTGGTGCATTGTTCAAATGAAGCCAGGATCATACCCCAAGAGAGTAGTCGGTCCTCACAAGCTTTTTCTGGAGGCAAGTGCCTTAACCACTGAGCAATCTCTCCAGCCTACCCTCTCTTATCTTCACAGTTTTTGTTCTAAAAAAACTCCATCTCCTGAATATTCCAAGTACTACATATCTGGAATTTCTTCCTTGCCCTCATTACAGGATCAAAACCAGTTATTGGAGCATGTTCTTCTCTTTAGGGGCAATCAGGTCTAGCTTTCAAATTCAAGTTCATTAATGTTTTGGCCACGACTTTCTGAGAATGGTTCCTTTTACCCTCATCTGTGAAGGCAGCCAACAGAGAATGGAGGGTGGGACACAAAAGGAAAGAAAATAGCCTCCTTAAAAGATTTCTATAATTGTACTTGATGTAGCCCACATTGGCCTCAAACTTTCCATCCTCCTGTCTCAGCCTCCTAAATGTCAATATCACAGCTTTCATAATGCATGAGATGAGGAGACAGGAGAAAGGCAGACATATATGTAGAAATAGAAACAAATACCACAATGTTTCTTGAAAATCCCAGAGGTTAGTAAGTATTTCACTATGTGTGCTATTATTTCATTTTTCTGGGTGCTCTCAATTCAGAAACTATTCTGACTGTACACTTATAAAATCTAAAGTCTACTTGAGAATTTCCATAAGAACTTAAGATCTATATCTTATAGTACTTGATCAATGATAATTACCAGCTGATCATCCAGCCCAAAAAGTTGTTCCAAGTAAGTTTCAGACAGTCTTCGAATTTTTGGCTTCATTAATGGATCAATGCACATATCCCTTTAATAAAATCATAAACCAAAGTCAAAATTAATTTAACTTCTTAGTAATTCTGCAAGAGTCAGTGATTCTGGGTGGAGTGGAGGGAGGAGAGTGAAAGTGCATTTATTTTCCCTGGGGAAACAGCAGAATCACATGCAATGATTTTTTTATACTACCTCCCCAAGACTTTTCCGAGACCTCAGGGAGGGTTTGCCTCCCTTCTCTCACCCTCTACTTAAAATAATGTGTCCTGTGATTCCATGTTACTGAAGGGAGTACCACATGTTTCTCAAGTTAAGAAACAATGAACACGTGATTCACATTTCAATCTTCAAGACTTGACAAACGAGGGAGGAACTCATTATCAAGCTAAATACTGAAAATATTCATGGGCAAGTTCTTATTCTGATTCTACACAATAAACATCTTACCTTCAAAGTATTTCCCTATCATAAATCAATACTTACCAAATAAGCCTTTCGAGACCTTGTTCAATAATCATCATGATCATTTCCTCTAAATATTTCAGTGGGTCCTTTGGACATGTAACAAGTAAACCACATAACAGTGCCTACAAAAAAAATTAAGTGTAAAGAAAAAGAAATAGAATCAATATAGAGGCAAACATACCATACTCAGAACCAATAGACCACCATCAGACTGGGAGATAATCTTTGTCAGCTATAACATGGACAGAGGTCTAATAGCTAGAATTTACAAAGAAGTCAAAAAATTAAATAATAAAAAATCAATCAGTCCTCTCACAAAATGGGGCACTGAACTCAACAGAGGTTTCACAGAGGAGGAAACAAAAATGGCCAATTCTCATTTTTAAAAATGTTCATCATCCTTAATCAGGGAAATGCAAATCAAAACTACAAATGAGATTCCACCTTACTCCAGTCAGAATGGCAATCATTAAAAAAATCCAACAACAATAGATGCTGGTGAGGATGGGGGTAGGGGGAATGAACCCTCATTCACTATTGGTGCAAGTGCAAACTTGCACAACCATTTTGGAAAACAGCATGGAGGCTCCTGAAAAAGATGCATATAAAGCTACCAATGGACCCAGCTATCCCTCTACTGGGCATCTACCCTCAAGATTCCTCACTTCAGCACAGAGACATTTGCTCAGCCATGTTTATAGAGGCTCAGTTCATAATAGCTAAGAATTGGAATCAACCCAAATGCCCATCACTGGACGAATGTATATCAAAGTTGTGGTACATTTATACAATGGAATTCTACTTAGCTGAAAGGGAAAATGACCCACCCCTTAGGACCATGGCAAATGTCTTAGATCTATAGATACTGGATCCCACTCCCTGTCCGGCTCTGCTTCCTGACCCAGCTCCATCCCAGCCTCTCAGGACACACTCAGCCATCTGCCAACTGGTTTCCTTCTCCCCTCAACAAAGAAAATGGGGTTGCACAAGAGATACGTGGTTCCCATCCCAGCTGCAAGCTGGAAGGACCTAACAGAAAAGCTGAACTCTTCCACCTTGTAATGTAAGTTCCCCAAATGGCAGATGAAAAACCCATCTGCTCTTGGGCCCTTTGGTGTCTAAGTCTGCATAGTATGGAGTTTCTTTTTAATGTTTTTATTTATTTGAATAAGAGAGAGACCAAGTGACAGAGAGAAAAGGGCAGAGAGGAAGAGTGAGTATGGGCACATCAGGCCTTTTGCTGCTGCAAACGAACTCCAGCTGCATGTATCACTGTGCACTGGCTTTACGAGGGCACTGGAACCCCAGCCTTCAGGCTTTTCAAGCAAGCACCTTTACCTTCTGAGCCATCTCTCCAGCCTACGTGGAGTTTCTATACTCCCCATTCTGCATTCCCTCCTCCTTCTTATTCTACACTCTCCAGTCCATGTCCTCTCCTCCACCTTCTTGTGGTGTCCTGAGGACATTTACATCACAAGAAATCCCCTAGGAAGAAAACTGACCTCTGAGAATGGGGTGGATGGAGCTTAAGAATCTGTATTTTAATAATAAGCTCCCTGGATAACTCCTAGGCACATAGAGGTCTAAGAATTAGAGCCTCAAGTTTAGTTTTATGGGAATTTTAAGAAAAGTAGAGGTCCTAAAATACCACTAACTGCATGATGCTTTATAGTCCCAAACTCCACAGATCAGAAAATTGCTTCCCCAAAACTCACCCTGCAGTAAGATCACATTGAAAGGACAAGTCTCCAAAATGACATTGAAAGAATATGGAACTGGGGAGTGGAGAGATGGCTCAGCAGTTAAGGCACTTGCCTCCAGTGCCTAAGGCCCTGGGTTCAATTCCCCAGTACCCACATAAGCAGAACCACAAGGTGGTGGCCCTGGTGTGCGCTCTCTCTCTCTCTCTCTCTCTCTCTCTCTCTCTCTCTCTCTCTCTCTCTCTCTCTCTCTCTCTCCTTGAAAATGAATAAATAAAATAAAATAATAAAAAAGAATATGGAACTAGCAAGAGTTAAGATGCCTTCTTGCCAAGAAGTATCCCTGTTCAGCCTTTTCCACCAGGCAAAATGGCAAGCCTGCAGTTCTACCCACAAGTAAGTGTACAGTGCACAGCGATATGCCAATAAGACAGCACAGTTGGTGAATACATCACTACTTCTGCTCAATGAAAATAAAATTATAAAACGATTAACGTAGTGCCCGTTATAAGCAAAAAGCTAAATATACAGACATTCTCACAAGATCAATGTTTGACTCTCAAAAACATTAATCAAGGCTTTATTGCTAGACTTATATAACCAACGAAAAAAATACCATGACTATATCCCAACTTGCTTTCTCAAGCCTTCCAATCCACAGAACAATTATGTAATCCTTCACATTCTTCTGAATGTGCTTCCCAAAATCTCTCCAATTTTCTGAATGATGTTCTGGGTACTGAGGTCACACAGGGTTTATCCTGGACATTAGTTTATACTTCCCACTACAACCTGCCTTTCAAGGAGCAAGACAGCTAAGTACATGGAGTTTTGGAATCCATTTAATCCAATATCTGCAGTCTTCTAATGTGTAACCTCTACAGATGGTGAGTGACTTTTTTTCTGTTTCCTTAACTAAAATTTAATAATGAAGATACATGGGTTATATCTGTATACTGCAAAACAGACACACAGTAGATAATGACAGCAAGCCATTGGTGTTTAACCATTCCACTGCTGATGACAGCCTCCACTAGAGAAAAAGACTCAGGCAAAGAAAAGACATTCAGAATGCTCTATTATGCCACTGTTGTATACTAACAGAGAGAGAGAGAGAGAGAGAGAGAGAGAACTGAGTGGCTGATTTTATGCCAAATCAAATGGCAGAGGTTGGGGGAAAAACACATTGGGGGGAAAATATCTAGGAGTGAGAACTTGCTGGAACAATAGTTCAAATATAAACAACTAGAGAATCACTGTCTAGAATAACTCTGGGTGGACACACTATACAGATATAAGAGCAAATTTTATTTATCTTGTTAGATACTCAGATAAACACAGTGAGATGTTAATGGCCTCAATAGTAATATAAAAACAATTGCTCTAAGTACAGAGACAAAAGTGATTATCAAATGCTTGTGTGGCCTCTGGCAGCTGGAGAAACTTCCAAGGGGCAAGGAAAGAACTTTAGAGAAGCCTGGAAAGCCAGGATGGGACAGAGGTAAGAGGGCAGCAGATAGGTTCACTCAGTGAGGATTTTGGAATCCTATTCCTGCATCTGGGACTGCACCCTCCTCACAACCCAATAGGCTATTGTCTTTGTTCATCTTCTGCTGCAACAATAGAACATTACAGACTGGGTCATTCACAAGGTTTATTACGGCTCACAGTTCTTGAAGCTGCTGCTCACTCAGCTTCTGTGGGGCCTTGCTACTTCATAATATGGCAAAAGAAATTATAGCTGTACACACTGTTGCACTGGAAACTGGCATTGCAACACATGAGCTTTGGAGGGACACCTTCAGAGCACAGAAGTCATTCATGATCAAAGCTTGTCCTCCTTGTCCATTTCATGGACACACACAGATTGCTTTTTCAAATGCAATGTCAGAGTTCAGAAACCACTAAGAACAGGTTTCAGTTCCTAAATACTTTTCTATGTCTCTTCTATCCCTACTCCCAATATCCTGAAACAAGCCATAGTAAAAACCTTCCAAACAGAGCTGGAGAGATAGCTTAGTGGTAAAGCACTTGCCTCCAAAGCCTAAGAACCCAATTTCAATTCCCCAGTACTCATATAAAGCCAGATGCACAAAGTGGCACATGCATCTGAAGTTTGTTGCACACCCATATTCATTCTCCCATATTCATTCTCTCTCTCTGTCTCTCTCTCTTTCTCTCTCTCTCTCTCCTTGCAAATAAATAAATGTTAGAAAATATCTTCCAAATAGTTGCCATCCCTATCTGGAGTAGAGATGGAGTTAGCATGCTATTGGTTTAAGGGATGTCTTCTTTTGTATTTATGATAATAAAAGTTTGAAAATTTAAAATACTGCTATGTCTTTTCAACATTGAAACATGACTTTTTTATTATAGAAAATTGTATAGATGGAAGTACCCTGGAGATTTATGAAATTCCTTACAAAAGGAACCTCAGGGAGTAGAAAACACACCTTGGGGCCAGAGTGGAGGGTTCTGTTTTAAGCTAGAATCTTGGTATGTTGTACCTGCTGGTCTGGTATCTGTAGGATCATTATCCTCCTGGCAAAAGTTAGGTGACAATTTGGACACTTGTGAACTGTGCCACCCAATGATGAATTAGCCCTGGATAAATCAGTTAATAGAGAAATAATGAATACCCCTAATATTGTTTTTTTAGTGTCCTATGGATACACTCAGGAACTGCATCTGTAAGCTTGGAGTAGAGGTCTAAATCACTGTGCCTGCCTTTTGTACTTCTAACAAATATCTGGAATCACTCCCTAAAACAAAGAAATGATAAGAGTCTATGTAAGTTATAAATAAATGCATTATTTTGCAAATAAAGCCAAGTGTGGTGGCTCACACCTGTAATTTTAGCACTTGGAGACTGAGGAAGGAAGATTACAATGAGTTCAAGGCTATCCTGGTCTAAATATGTAAGTTCAGGACAGCCTAAGCTACAGAGTGGCCACCATCCAATCTTAAGAAACTACAGAGTGACAACTAAATCTTGAAAGAAACATAAATCATGAAAATTTTTTGTAAAATTAGGAACATTAGAAGTGGTTTTTAAATCAGGAATTGTAACTTAAGCTCGCCCTCTGCTGGGAAAATCTAGTTTTGCAAACTCCTCTTCGGTTCCTCTGGAACAGCTTATTTTTCTATAAAAATGTGATGACTTCTGTTTAGCAGAAAACTGAAGAAAAAAATAGATTTCCAATTTGTTTTCTTAATTGACTTGCCAAAATCCTACCAATAGGGGCTGGAAAGACAACTAAGTCAGTAAAAGCTTGTCTCACAGCATGAAGACGTGAGTTCCATCCCAGGTACCACATAAAAATACCAAGCATGGGAGCACACAATAATCATCCCAGGGCCAAGAAGAAAGATGAACTGGAGAGCTTCAGGCTGGTGGCCTGAACACACACACACACATACACACACACACACACACACACACACACACACACACACACACACACACAGGCACACAGGCACTCGCACACAAATCCACTTCTCAACACTGTTGCATTGGAGATTACATGTCCAACACATGATGGAACCAAGGAATGTAAGGTGTATAGAGAGATAGAGACATTGAATATGTGATAATGCAGAAAGGATTCCATGGATGAACTGGGAGTGCCAATCAGGTTGAAGAAGTAATAGACCAGATGTCCTACAGTGAATGAGCTGGGGTGTTACAAGGGGAATGTGATAAAGAAATAGAGACAGAGCTGCCAGAGACAGTACAGCCATTTGACACAAAATGGGCAAGAGTGGGCTGGAGAGATGGCTCAGCAGATCAGGCATCTACCTTCAGAGTCTAACGACCTGGGTTCAAGTCCCCAGTACCCACATAAAGCCAGATGCACAAAGTGGTGCATGCATCTGGAGTTCATTTGCAGTGGCTAGAGGCTCTGGCATGCCCATTCTCTTAATATCTCTCTCTCTCTCTTTCTCTCTCTCTCTCTCTCTCTCTCTCTCTCTCTCTCTCTCTCTCTCTCTCTCTCTCTCCTTAAAAATACATAAAAGTATATTTTTAAAAAATGGGCAACTACAGTATGTATGCCCAGAGGCTAAGGAGCAATGAAAGGAGGTAACTGGAAGAATGGTCAAGGATATAAGTGGAACATCCCTAGAAAGAATGTCAGAAGTAGAGACAGCAAGGAAAGTGGTGTGGATGACCCAGGTACTGAAATTACCAATGAAGCACAAAAAGTAGCCAAAATCTTGGAATATGAAAAAACAATGAGAACTCAAACTGATATGAGCTTGTAAAGAGCTGAGGCTTTTAGCTGGGCATGGTGGCACACGCCTTTAATCCCAGCACTTGAGAGGCAGAGGTAGGAGGATCGCCATGAGTTCAAGGCCACCCTGAGACTACATAGTGAATTCCAGGTCAGCCTGGGCTAGAGTGAGACCCTACCTCAAAAAAAAAAAAAGAACTGAGGCTTTAGAAAAAGAGAGGAGATGCACAGTTTGGAAGTGGTGGGCCAGGGACATCCACCGGAACCTGGATCTGAGCAAACGGGAGTGAAATGTCTTCACGGGACGTCACTTCTGAGAAGGACATGGAAAATCTGTTTGGTCCAATGATCCTGCTACAACTCAAAAAAGGGGGGGGAAGAACCCCCCATGTAATTTGAAAATCATATTTAATGAAGACACTGGAGAGTTATGAAGCTCCAGAGGAGGAAGGATCTTCTGCAGAGAACTGACAAAAACCAGCTCTTTCCCAGTTCTGGGCCTCCTGAGAAATCAACTAGCTTTTGGGGGCAGTTTGGGGCTGATTTGACAGATTAGAAACTTGAGGTGCCCCCATGTGGCCATTTCTCCCATAACACATTAGGGGGGTGCTGGGAATGTTCACTCTGGAAATCAGAGAGCTGGCATAGCGAATCCTGAGAGGCATGTGTCTTTCACAGGGAGGAATCCTGGAAACCAGTCTCAACTCAGCTTGATCTGGCTTGTATTGAGGTCATCACTAAAGAAAAAGAGAACACTTTGTGGTGAAAGAACATATGTGCAGTGTCCACTGTTCCCTGGTGAGAGGACACATATGGAGTGTCCACTGTCCCTGGTGAGAGGACATGTCATGTGGAGTGTCCTTTGATCCAATAAAATCACTCAATATGGATAAAGATAGGAAATATTCTCAATGTTTTAAAGCAATAGAAGCAGATCCGTACATGATCCAGATATCTACACAGTATCAATGGCTTTTCTCTTGTCTGTTTTGTTTGTTTCTCAAGGTAAAGTCTTACTCTATCCTACCTGACCTGGAATTCACTGCCTCCCAGAGGCTGGTGTTTTTTGTTGTTGCTGTTTTTTGTTTTTGAGATAGTCTCTCAGGAAATTGCCTAGGCTGGCCTCCTGCCTCAGCCTCCTTGAGCCCTGAGATTACAGGCATTCACTACCATACCAGATTTCCAGAGGATTATTTTAAAATAACAAACATTAACATACTAAAGAAAACAGGAAAATAAAGCAAAATGGATGAAAAGATACATAATTTTAATAAAAGAAATCCATTAAAAGAATGAATGGTCACTCTAGGGCTGAGAAACATATTGTCTGAAATTAAAATGAAAGTTTCAGTTAATATATTTACCTGATGGGACACAGCATAAAACAGAATATAATTGGAGATAGTCAATGAAAGAAAACCACAATTAAGCCTAGGGGTTTGGGGAGGAAACAGTAGCAGTAGACAGAATTGGGTCAAAGTAATATTTGAAAGTGACCAGTTCTAAAACTGTGGGTGGGGGGAGGAAGTATCAGTCAACAGATTCAGATTCAGTGAGACTGGAGAGGTGTGAACGTGATGTGTCAGTGGGTCTCAAGGTTTCCAGGCTGGCCTCGAACTTGTAGCCTCGAGCAATCACTGGCCTCCGTCTCCCTTGCAAGTGGACGACAGGTCTTGCTCCATGGCATAGCTAGGGAAATAATTCTACGTGAACAATCGGGTATTTCTTAGACACGGGTGACAGTCGGAAGAGGTTAAGTCCTAGAAATCTGCGATGGAGGGGTATTTATATTTTACACATATCTGCAGAAGACAGCTTTTAGAAGAGGGAAAGAGCAGGAAAACTGAATCCCAGGCAGGATGGAATTCACTTTAGTCGTCTATTTAGGGGAGTGGGCACTGAGGTCCAGAGCGACCC
>PVHP010019535.1:0-31733 GCA_004024765.1 Zapus hudsonius
AGCTTGGGCCCTGGGTTGGCAGGAAGGTGACCGGCTTGGGCCCCGGAAGGTGGGCGGCTCGGGCCCTGGGGTGGCCAGAAGGCGGGCGATTCTCACCCCTGGGTGGCGGGAAGGCGGCCTGCTCGGGCCCTTGAGGGGCGGGAAGGTGGCAGGTTCATTCCCCTGGTGGCAGTAAGGCAGGCAGCTTGGGCCCCGGGGTGCGGGAAGGCGGGCAGCTCAGACCGCCCGAGCAGGTCCTGCCAGCTGGGCTGTTGTATTCACTGCCTCCGACGCACCCTTATGTTCGATGTGGGTTCCAATCAGTAGAATCTGTTGCTGGAAAGTGTCCAAAGTTTAGGTCCTGGCTTGCGTCCACAGCCTGGATCACAGCTAAAAACCCTAACCTCTGTTTCCCCGGGGACACCGCGTGGCTTCCAGTTCGTCATCATTAACTAGAAGCTCCTTTTCTCTAAATTTTGATGTCTTTTTTCCTTTCAGCTGAGTAAAATTCCATCCTGTAAATGTACCACATTTTTGTTACCCATTCCTCCATGGATGGGCATTTGGGTTGATTCCAATTCTTGGCTATTATGAATTGATCTGCTATAAACATAGTTGCACAAATGCCTCTGTGCTGCGATGTTACATCTGGTGGGTAGATGCCTAGTAGAGTGATAGCTGGGTCCATTAGTAGCTCTATGTTAATTCTGTTTAGGAGTCTCCACAGTGCTTTCCATAGCAGTTGAACAAGTTTACAATCCCACCAGTGGTGAATGAGAGTTCCTTTTCCCCCTACATCCTATGATTGCCATTCAGACTGGAGTAAGGCGGAATCTCATTGTAGACTTAATTTGCATTTCCCTGCAGGGAAGAGTGAGAGAGAAAAGGAAGGAAGGAAGCTGCAAGGGTCTGGAGCTGTGTCCTGGGTTGGGTTCCCCACTAATGCAGGGCCATTTACTGCTCCCACATCTAACTGAGCCTGAGGCAGAGTTTCTACTCTGTGCTTGTAGAGAAGTCTGCTTTGTCATCCTGCTGTTTTTCTAAATGAAACGTGTTTCAGTTCACATCTATCCTGGTTAGTCACAATCTCCAGGGTTTTCAGTCCAAGAGGGCAGGCACATGTGCTGAAGTTGGTCAGCAGGAAGAACATATTGCACTCGCCAGACTTTCCCAGGAGCTCCTCCAAGTAGCTAGAACTGGTCTAGTGACTGGAATTGAACAAAGCCATTCCCAAGAGTATTTCTCGTCCCACTATGATTTTCAAGGTAGAACTTGTCAAGGGGAGAAGCTAAGCGGAAAGACATCTTACCAAAATATATTCATATAGGGAGGACAGGTGTCTCTCCTTGTTGTCATTGTTGTGAAGACTCAGCGTACCACTAAGAGGTTTAGGAATTCCTGAATTTGCTACAGAAATACACAGGAAATATGTGATTAATATTTGGGAAGCCTCAAAATTTCATCAAGGAAAACTTGATTTAGCAAAATTAAGTGAAATACTAGATGGTGCTGGTCAGGCAGTATCCTCCCATGTCATAAGTTCCTAAGGGGTCCCTGAGCTCCTGGTGAATGAAGATGAAATTCTTCCAAGTTTTAGATGAGATCAAGTATAGAATCCCTAGTGCCTTCTGCAATATATATGAGGATCTTAGGGAAGAGTCATAGAGAAGGGGAAGATAGCTGCAGGGGTCTGTCCCTGTGTCCAGGGTAGGGTTTCCCAATCATGTAGGGCCACTTGTTGCTCCCACTTCTAGAGGGGCCTGAGGCAGAGTTTCCACTCTGCTTGTAGAGAAGTCTGCTTTGTCATTTTGCTCTTTCTCTAACTGAAAATTGTTTCACTTCACATTTATCCTGGTTAGTGTCTTTCTCCTTGGTATTCAGTCCAGTAGGGCAGGCAGATATGAAGGTGATCAGCAAGAAACCCATATTTCACTCCTCAGACTATTTCAGAAGCTACTCCATGTAGCTAGAGCTGGTCTAGCAACTGGACTTGAAAGAAGCTAATCCCAGGAGTATGTCTTGTCCCACTGTTACCTTCATGGTGGACCTCCTCCCATGGGAGAAGTTAAATGTCAGGAAAACTTGCCAAATAGGGTTCACATAGATAGGAGAGATGTCTACCCTGGGTATGATTGTCATTAATGCCAGCATGCCACTGTGTTAGAGGTTTAAGTATTTCTGAATTTGTTAAAGACATATGCAGGAAAGATTTGCTTCATATTTGGGAAGCCTCAAGAGTTCATCACTGAAGACTTGGCTCAGAAAAATGAAGTAAAATACCACATGGTACTGGCCAGGCAGTATTTTTCCATGCTATAAGTTCCTAAAGGGTCCCTGAGATACTGGTGAATGAAGATGAAATTTCTAGAAGTTTTAGATGAGATCAACGTTCGAATCCCTAATGCCTTCCCCAATGTGTATGAGGATCTTGGAGAAAAGTCAAAGAGAGGGGGAAGGTAGCTGCAGGGGTCTGGCCCTGTATCCAGGATCATGGTCCCTGCTAATGCAGGGCCACTACTTCCACTAAACTACTCTAGTTGGCCCTGAGGCAGAATTTCTGTTAGTTTCCTCCTCCAGAACCAGTGTAGTTAGCTTCAAGAAAAGTGTCAATAGGAGCTACAGATTAAGCCTGCCTTGTAAACCCCCTCCTGTTGTGTGTCTGGCTGGCTGAAAGGACATCCCTTCCCCCATCTGGGCCACCTGAGACCCCCACTTGGGAGTTTACAGTGACCTAGACTCACAACCTCATTTTCTCTTTTAAAATGCCAAGCCCATCCAACCCCCCCCCCACACACACACACACACTCTGGGGAGATAGCCTGGCAGCTCCTGTTTTCACTAAATAAAGCCTTTTCTTTCAGAGTTGGCTCTCGTGGTTTTGGTCACTTTAAAATCTTACATCTTACATGCTAAACCTGGGTAAGTGGATGCCCCAGATTGCTCAGTAGGGCAGCTGGACCCCCTTCCTGGACCAGACCACCACTGAGCTGCTATAGGCCCTATGAAAGCCTCAGATTGTCTGTATGCTTGAAAACTCTTCCACCCACCATGATTCGGCCTTGTTATCTTCCTCCCACCTCGTCCTCATTTCTTGGTGTGTCCTCGAACTCTGGGGCTGGCCTGATTTGTGTTCCTGCCTTTGTCTCTAAGCCATGTCAGCATGCTAGGCTTTGCCCTCCTGCCCTTTGGGATGATCCCAGGTTTCCAGAAAGAGGCATTCTCATCATCTCTGGGTATCTCTCTCTCTCTCTGATGGATTGGGCCTTAAGGGGCACCTTTTGGCTTGATCCTTCGGTCTCAGGACACCTTACTTTTCCTCGTTCCTGTCTCTTTCTCTCTCTCTCCACTCATGGGAACAAAACCTCCAAACCTGTCTCCTCCACCTTTACTTGCCTTCTTAAACACCTAAGGTCTTACATCTTCAGTATGATGGCTTGGCTAGCTAGTCCATTTGCCCTAAAGATGTCACTCTTCACTTTCAAATTTTCACTGGTTTGCTCAACTTCAGCCAGGCACTGACAGTTAATCTGAGGTATTCTTCTATTCTTGATTCAGTCTTCCTCAGCTCTTCCTGCTTCACTCACTGACTCTTCTGCCCAAGTCTTCCTGCTCTAGGTTCCCCACCTTTGGCTTTCCACCTGAGGGTTCAGCCCTCTCTCTTGCCTCTTTCTCTTCCTGTCCCAACAGCTCCTCTGCAACCCCCCCCCCACACTCCTGACCCATCTTTGGCCCTTTCTCCCCTCTCTCCCCAACACAGCCACTTGCATATGGATGGTGCTGGGGCATCCTAAACTTCCATGCCCCATTCTCTATGAGGGCCCACAGAGATCTACAGAGATATGCTGGACTCTTCATTTAAAGTTTTGATACCAGAGACAAACAGCAGCAGGGCCGAGATATGAGGTAGGTCCCGCTTCCCCCTGTCCTTTGCTGGAGCCACTCACCAACTTCCTGAAGGCCATACACTAATGATGCCGGCCCCCCAGCCCCCCATGAGACTCTCCACTTAACAATGGAGGAGTGGAGCCAGGACAGCAGTCCACACCAGGGACAGGCCAATCCCTTGCTCCCATCCTACTCTGCTCAGATTTTTCCTCACAGATCTCTGTGATAGATGTACACAGCTAATCCCACTCTTCCTGCTCCCCTGCCCTAAATTATCTGGGATACCCCACTTTCCCACACCTTCCTCATAATGCCTTCTTGTTCTGCCTCTTTCTTAGTCCTCAATCTCTTATAAAAACTCTCCCATTCTTTAACCTCTCACTCCCCACACCATTCTTCTCACACCTGATCGCACTCTTGTAGGGAACTCTGCTCTTCCTCTTCCTGCCTGTACAAACACCCCAGGACTACATAATCTCACTTCAAACCCATTATATCTGTCCTCTTTCTGGCTGGTCTCCTTCCCACTTATTTCCCTTGCTAAAAAAAATCATCCCCAGATACATTAAATATATTGATAACAAATTTAACTACTCACACATATATATTGCTGACTTTAACCTGTTTTTATGCTTCTATGATGGTTTACAAAAATGTATTTACTTCAAAGTTTGTTTTGTCTCCCTTGCCCTGTACAAACTGATAATGGGACCTGAAAAAAGGAAGCACACTGCAATGCAGCTCTCACTGTGAAATTTATGCTATTTTGCTGTGCTTCCCAGAGGCTGGGAATCAATCAAGAAAGTTATACACTAGGGACAGATACCAACTTTGAACCCCACACCTATTATGGTGCCTCCAGCTGCCAGTGTGGCTGCTGCTTTGTTTTCTCTACCCCTCCTTCCTCTGTTGATGGATGTCAAGGCCCCTTTGCTCTCAAGCCCAAAGCCCACCCCTGCAGACATTCCTGATGACACTGCCTACTTGGCTTCTCTGCTTTGCTAATCCAGGGAGCCTGCAAACATGGGAAATATCAGGATGCTGAGCACAGGATGAAAACGGGTGAGTCCCAAGTTGCTACTGACAGATGGGGACTTCTTATAAGAAATTTGTTGTAACTGTTTTAAAGTTTGCTTTATCTCCCTATGGCTTTATGGAACTGCTAACAGAAAACAGCCTAAAGATTTATACTTTAATTCAGAAATATGTTCTAACCTGATTTCATATTTAAAACCAAAAACTTAAAGAAAATATGTTCCAAAATTAGTAAAAGATAAAGTTTATGTGTAATCTATGGATAGATATTATAAATCAAATTTAATCTACTCTTTTTACAAAAGGTTATTTTAGGAAGCTTCTTAATGACATGAAATAGACACTTATATTGTTATGTTTAAAGTTTTATGGTAAAGAATATTCTGAGATTTGGCCTCTCCCACAGATACTGTCTGATACATTAATAACCCCACTGAGAAAAGCTCTCAATGGAATGCAGGAAAATATACATGATAATATAAGGGAGGAACTAAGAAATGATATGTTTATCCAATGAAAAATGTTTTCAATGCAAGTTTTGATGGAAGTTATGAGATAAGCTGATTAGAAGGATAACAGAATGGTTACATGGATTTTAAGGTAAAAATATGTGGATAATGGTATGCGTAAATATGGACAGAAAGTTAAAGATATATAGATATGACATATAAGGAGACAAAATAGATAAACTGAATCTTAAAAATTTTAATCAGACACATTAGGATGGGAACTATGGTAACCAATAATTTAAAGTTATTTATAAGATATTGTTTTTCTGTATTTCTTTAACTATATTTTGCTAAGCAGATGGGTATAATCTCTGAGTGATTAATAACCACAGGTGTCATGGTTTGATCCAGGTGTCCCCCACAAATAAATGAATGTGTTCTGATAGATCGATCCTCAGCTGATGGCAATTCAGGAATTAGAACCTCACTAGAGCTGTGTGTTGGGGCAGGCTTATGGGGGTTATAAGCCAGCTCCCCCTTGCCAGTATTTGGCACACCTTCCTGCCGCTGTTTGCAGTGCTGTGGCAGAGGTGATGTCCACCCCACTGCTCATGCCATTGTTTTCCCTGCCAGGATAGAGTCTCCCCTCGAGTTCATAAGTCAAATAAACACATTCCTCCACAAGCCGCTTTTGTTTGGGTTCTTTCTGTGCAGCAGCTAAGAAGCTGACCTCAACAGTTTTGGTACCAGGATGTGGGATCATCTGTTGCTGCTGAATCCCTGATTCTGTGGTTTTGGACCTTTTGGAAGTGATCTGAAGGAGGAATATGGAAAGATATGAAACCTTGTCCTAAGAGGTGCCTTGCAGTGCTGTAAGTACAGCGTACATTAAGGTCAGAGTTATAAGACCTGAATGTATTGAGAACTATGGACTGTGAGGTTTGGCTTACAAGGATGAGAATGAACTTTGTCAGGACTGTGCCAGAAGCAGTTTGTGTGAGAGAGGCTTGCTGCGTTCTGCCTGCCTGTGTCCTGGGAACCTGTGCAGGGTTGTTTTACATAAAGATGAACTGATGTGAGCAGATGGAGATGGCACAGAAAGAAAATCTTTGGGTCGAAACTGCTGCCCATTCACCTGCAATTGTTGGAGAGATTACAGCCATTGAGATTGGGCCAGGTGGTCTACATTGGAACAATAGGAAGAATGCAGACTCTTTGAAGTAAAGTTCCCCCTTGGATTAACAAATTGGTAGCCCACCTGGTTCTGTGGAGTATGGCAAATGGAAGAAGAGAGGGTCATTGGATTTGCAACACAGTTTTGTTTTTGAAAAATGGCCATCGGCGTGTGAAACAGGTGTGCTAGGTTGCCTGCATGGAGCCCAATGGAGCCATGAGGATGAACTGCGTGTTGCAATTGAGACCCAGTGAATTCCAGGATTATGGATGGGTGCCAAGGAGAGCTGCCAGCACCAGATGAAATTTTCCCGGACTGTGAGTAGCAGAGCTGGAGGGGCGGAATTGAATCTTCAAAAGACTTTTTAGAATCATTGAACTTGAGAGTTAGAGACTGCTTATTTCAAATCCTGTATTGGTTCATTCTGTTTTTACTGTGCCTCATGTTTTGCAGTGTGAATGTTCTGTGCCATTACGGGTTTATTTTTGGTATTATGGCTCATTTGAAAGCTGTGGCGAGTTAAGAGTTGAGCTGAACATATTGTGTTTACATATTGTATGATTATTAGTTTTTTGGGGCCAGGGACGGACTGTCATGGTTTGATCCAGGTATCCCCCACAAACAAATGAATGTGTTCTGATAGATCGATCCTCAGCTGATGGCAATTTGGGAATTAAAACCTCACTGGAGCTGTGTTGTTGGGGTGGGCTTATGGGGGTTATAAGCCATCTCCCCCTTGCCAGTATTTGGCACACCTTCCTGCCACTATTTGCAGTGCTGTGGCAGAGGTGATGTCCACCCCACTGCTCATGCCATCATTTTCCCTGCCAGGATGGAGTCTCCCCTCGAGTCCATAAGCCAAATAAACCCATTCCTCCACAAGCCACTTTTGTTTAGGTTCTTTCTGCGCAGCAACTAGAAAGCTGACTGCAACAAAACTTAAAGGCCAATTGGAAACATTGGAGTCAAAGGATAACCAATATTTTGGTTCCTACTCTCAGGTCAAAGGCCACAGGTGATAATGGGAAACCTCTGGCTTACCTGTCTTCTTGATCAGGGAAGACAGGAATACCCAGTCTTACTCTCTCCTCACCTATAATAATGAATTTTTATTTTCTTATAGCTGTGCTTCTATTATGTATAGTTTGATACCCATTCTTAGAGAACATGAAACAAAGTAGAACATGAGTAATTCTTCTTTTTCATCTGATAATTATCTGATTGTGATTGTATTACTTTCTTGTTTTAAGATTCTACCTGAAGCCATTTTTATTGATGTTAGTATTTTTATAACCCTGCTTCAATTTGGACTTAGACTCCATTAAGTAAGTTATAGGATTTTTATGCTGTGATGACTTTTTTGTTCTCATCCTTTGTTGAATGTCTTCTTCCCTTTTACACATCTTTAAAATGGTGACTTCATTAAAGAGCAGCTTATGAGTTGTATGGTGTGGTGTACCACCTTACACCATATCTGTCTTGATGTTGTAGAGCAGGATGCTGCTGCCCTGGGAAGGATGAAGGGGCCATGACACCTGGGCTGCAGGCTAGTGGAGGTCTGATGCCTCAGCTGCTCCTGGAGCTCCTGCTTCCATCTGCCGAATGCTTGGAGTCATTGGATTACACCACACGTGAACCAGAGAGTTTAATTGTGGATATTTTGCAATCTGAAAACCAAACCAAACCTTCTGTTTCCCAGATTAATACCACTCTCCCTTCCCCCACCAGTACAGAGAAAAGTGGAGGAGCAGCTGTAGCTCCCATGTCCTAGCCTACCATGTTGGTGTCTGAGGCAGACTGCAGATGGTAGTGATGACCCCAGAATGGAGGAGGAGGAGCTATTCTCAATTGATAGTTCTCCATCCATAGCCAAAGACACACTGGACAATGGAAACTATAGAGAAGCAGACTATGACTGGACCATGGATAGTCTAGTACTCAGCCCGGTCCTCCTGGCCCAAGTGTGTTGTTACTGAGGGGTGCCATGCCTCTGGATAGTCTCCTCCACCACGGCTCTCACAATCATACTGCCCCTTTTCTGCTCACAATCATACTGCCCCTTTTCCGCTCAGTTCCCTGAGTCGTGGTGGGTGAGTATTAAGGTTGCTTTAATGTTGTGAGCTTAGGGGTCTTTGTGTCGAAAATTGTTGGGTTTCTGTCACCCTGGCTTATCCTGTGTTAATTGAATGACTGTGGCTTTGGGTCCCTTGTTCATCCCGTCACTCTTTGCAGGGTTCCATATGGATCCTCCACGATAAGACTGTGGTGGCTTATCTCTTGCCAGGATCTCAGCTATCTGCCTACGGTCGGATGGTAGGATTAGATGGACCACAGCTCTCTCGCTGTATCCTGAAAAATACAAAAACAATCTCCATAGGAGAGTGAGATCACTACAGGATAAAAAATACACACAATTCTGGATTACCTAGATTCTATTTTTAGTAGCCTCCCCGTCAATCGCTCCCATAATGCATCTTTTCTTGTGAGCCCAAGAGTACGGGATCCGGTGCCTATCGCCCTGAATCCCTAGTTCCAGTCAAGGGCTCCCTCTCAGTAAGTGGAATATTTGGCCGAATTTAATAGCTGTTGATTGTCCTCCCCAGGCCCAGGTTTCTCCATTGCACTAGTGCTCCTTTCTTGGTTTGCTGTTCTCTACCAGTAGGAGGTGTGGTCAGCCTACTCATGGCCGCAGACTGTGTTTCATGCCAGTGGTCTCTGTTTACTCCAACTGTCATTGTTCAGCTTCCCCTGGAAGCCTGTGCAGTGCCTTCCAGCACTGTACTAACTGGAATCTGGGAGCTGGTTACCATTCCGGACCTCGAATGGTCTCTTAATGCTGATGGATGGCATTCTGTGGTTTCTTCAGCAACAGATTTTTCCCTCAGGCCTGGGAGGGCATTCAAGAGCTTTGACAGAATTCTGTCTAGTTTTTGGAGCCTCATCAGTCACTTTGGTCAACAGCTCAGTGAGGGAAGGAACTGGTGGCTGGACCAGGGGTTGTCATACTGATCAATTATACAAAGGCTTAGACACTCTCCTCTACTACTCAAGGCCCTTCATGCCAGTCAACACCCACTACTTGCACAATAGGTTACAGTATGCTCGGGAGGATTTTATGTTTTTGAAGCTAATTTGGTTTAGCATCATGCTTGAGCCATTTCCCTTTTTTTATTTTTTTTTATTGGCATTGCATTGAATCTGTAGATTGCTTTTGGCAGGATTGCCATTTTTACTATATTGATTCTCCCTATCCATGAGCATGGAATATCTTTCCAACTTGTCACCTCCTCCTCTATTTCCCTTTTGAGTGTTTCAATATTTTCCTTATATAAGTCTTTCACTACCTTGGTTAGTGATATTACCAGGTATCTGATTTTATTTGAGGTTATAGAGAACGGGACAGTTTCTCTGTTGTCTTTTTCCAAATGTTTGTCTTCTGTATATAGAAAGGCTACTGATTTTTTGTGTGTTAATTTTATATCCTGCCACTCTGCTGAAAGCATTGTTCACCTTCAGGAGTTTACTGATACTGTTCTTTGGGTCTGATATGTATAAGATCATGTCATCTGCAAAGAGGGATAGTTTGACTTCTTCCTTTCCAATTTGTATCCCTTTTATGCTGTTCTCCTGTCTTATCATTTGGGCTAGAAAATCGAGAGCTATGTTAAATAGCAGTGGTGAGAGTGGACACCCCTGTCGTGTTCCTTAGTTAAGTGCGAACTCCTTGAGTCGTTCCCCATTGAGTATGATTTGTGCTTTAGGAGATCTGTATATTGACTTTATCATGTTGAGGTATAGGTCATCTATGCTTCTTCTCTGTTCCTTTGCTGTGGTTGAATGTTTGTCTCATCTACATGGGATATCTCGTGAAGTATCGTCTGAAGGTTTGGTTTTGTGTTCAAGTAATTGTAGAGCTGTTTAATTTCATGGAATACTTTCATTTCTCCATCTAGTATGATGGATAGCTTTGCTTGGTATAGTAGTCTAGTTTGGAATCTGTACTTCTTTAGGCCTAGGATCACTTTGTTCCAAGCTTTCCTGGCTTTTAAAGTTTCTCTGGACAAGTCTGAGGTGATTCTCATGGGTTTTCCTTTATAAGTGAGTTTCCTTTCTCTCCCTGCTCTAAGGACTCTCTCTTTATCCTCAATGTTTGGCATTGTAACTAAGATATGTCTTGGGGTGTTCCTCCTTTGGTCCAATTTCTTTGGGGTCCTCTGTATGTCTTTTACAAGTACAGGGCTATCTCTTGTCATGAATGGAAATTTTCTTGAATAATTCTGTTGAAAATATTTTCTGTGTCCCCAGCTTGGTTTTCTTCTCCTTCTGGGATCCCCATGATCCTGATATTAGGTCTTTTTATGGTATCCCACATTTCCCTTGAGTCGTGTTCACTTGCTCTTTTGACTTTTGTCAAGTTTCTGACTTCTCACGAATTCTCCTCTGTTTTGTCTTCCATGTCTAAGGTTCTGTTTTTCAGTGGTTAATCCTGTTAGAGATTCTAGGGATGTTCTATTATTTCAATGTTGTTTTTTTTTTTGCAACTTCTTTTTGGGTTTCTTCTATTATCCTGTTGAGATGTGGTTTCATTTCAAGGTTGGATTTAATTACTAGTTCCTGTCTGACATTCTTATATTTGCAGATATCTTCAGTTAATTTGGAAAGCTGGATTTTGATACCCTCAGTTTGCAGGTTTGTCTTTATTTCTGATATGTCTCTTGTGAAGTTCATTAGATTCACCTCAATTATATTAAGCCTGTTGGCAAAGCTAATGAGCTGACTTTGAACCCTTTCATTATGTTGTTCCATCTTTTCTTGCATGACTAACATTAAGTTCTCTTTAAGATCTGTGCCAGTATGATCGGGGTTTAGTGTCATGTCTTTGTGGGACTGCCTCTGCTCTCTCTATTTATTGGTATCGTTGTTACCATTTGGCGGTGTTTCCACAGATGGTGTTATATTCTTGCATTGAGGTCTGCCCATTTCAATTCCACTTGGGGTGATTGGTGGAGTTCCTTTGATTTGACTACACTTTGCTAGTGTGTTCTGGGAGTACACTGGACCCCACTGGTATGTTTGGGCCCTCACTTGTTTAATCTGTGAGTGTGTGTGCCCTCAGATCATTGGCTGGACTTTGCTGGTGATACTGGGGGTAACCTTTTAGGAAGGGAAACCGCAGGAACCAGGTTGCTGTAGAACCACAGGAGCTAGCGGCCATGTGGGAGAACTACAGAAACCTGAGCTTGAGTATACCTCAGCAACCAGTGCTTGGGGGATTACACAGAGTCAGCAACCAGTGCTTGGGGGATTACACAGAGTCAGTGGGCAGGAATACTGTGAGGAGCCAAGTTTGGGGGAGCTGTGGGGGGTAGACAGGCGGGGAAACCGGGGGGGTCAGAACTTAAGGAAGCCGCAGGGTTTGAAAGAATTGGGAAAAAGATAAAGAGAGAGAGAAAAGAAAAAAAGAGAAAAAAAAGTTAAAAAGGAAATAGGCACGCAAGGTTGTGGGTCAGGGTGTGGGGCAGACCCTGGTGGCAGGTGTGGGGGCCAGGAGAGGGGCTGCAGAGGAGAATCCCTGGTGGGTTGGAGGAAAAGAAAAATGAAAGAAAAAAACAGCAACTACAACAACAATTGCAAAAAAAGTTAAAAGGCAATAAACCTGCAAGGGGCTGGGGTGCAGCAGGGGTGGGGCAGACCTGCGCGGAGGCTGGAGGGCAGGGCTTTGGTGGGTAAGCCCCTTGGGCAGGTAGGAGAAGAAAAAGGAAAAAAAAACAAAAAAAGTTAAAAGGAAATAAACCAGCAAGGAGGCAGTGTGCAGCAGTGGTGGGGCAGACCTGTGCGGAGGCCAGGGGTGGGGCTTTGGTGGATAAGCCCCTTGGGCGGGTAGGAGAAGAAAAAGGAAAAAAAGTTAAAAAGAAATAAACCAGCCAGGGGGAAGAGTGAGAAGCGGCCGGGGGAAGACCCGCACAGAGACGCGGAAGCTGGGGGGCCGGGGCTTTGGAGGATAAACCCTGTGGATGGGTGGGATTAACAAAAATAAATAAATAAATAAAAAGAAAAAAAGTTGAAAAGGAGAGACCCCCCCAAGGGCTGGGGAGGGAAGGGAAAAATGGGAGGTGTAGGGGGCAGGAAGGTGGGGAAGAAACCCAGGGGACCCCGCAGAGGCCTCTGGAAAAATGTAAGCAGCAGGCTGGCTGATGCCTCTCTGGCACTGGGGCTGCTGGCTCGGGACATCTCACTGCCTCAGGCGTGCGCTGGTCCTGGTTGGCATCTTCCAGTCGTGAGGATCCTGTGCCAGAAGGTGTCTGAAGCTCAGAGCATGGCCTCAGCTTGTGTCCACCACCTGGATCCCTGCTTAAAACCCTGGTCCTTGTTCCCTGAGTGACACGGCATGTCTGCTAGTCAGCCATCTTGAACCGGAAGTCTGATCTCTAGTTCTTTTAGTAAAGGGGTTCTATCCATCAGTTATGGTCGCCTTCATAGGTAGTATTCTGCTCCCACAGTGGTGCAGATTGTTCCCAGTATTTTAACAGGGGACCCAAGGCAACCTTAAATGGGGACCAGGAACCAACCTCCAAGGGGAAGTCCCCAGTAACCATAGGTCTTCAGAAAGGCTGCTCCCTTTAAAATCTCACCAAACTAGCAATCTTAGTCTCAATTAACCAATAATGGTCTCACTCTCTGCTGGAAATTCTGTTTGTATTTTTCAGAAATCAATGAGAACCGCGGACAACACTAATTGGACCTGAGTTAATGGGGGGGGCACACAAGCAGGAGATTCCCACCTCAAACTCACCATTTAGAGTCCTAACACAACCTGTAAGGAAGTTGGATGATGAGCAAAAGAGCTATTCCCACAGCAAGGCAGACATTCTAGGGAAGGATAATGGAGTTAGACACCAAGGGTGCCCAAAATAGTTCAAAACACAAATCCAGAGACTCTTAAGAACCTAACAATTATGCAAACTTTAAACTCATCCACCATGACTTAGGGAAATTTGTGAAAGAGATGGCAGAAAGAATGTAGGAGCCATGGTGGGTGAGACTAATGTATAAAGGGGTATGTCATCCTGGTTTTAAGGGGTTTTTTCTCTAATAACAAGATGATACTGAGCATCTTGTTATGTTAATATAGATAATTATATACCAATAAAAATGTTTAAAATACCAAATGTATGAACAACAAGAAAGGCTTGTGTAAAATTCAATAAAATAGTGGCAGAAAATTTCCAAAATCTAGTTAAATAGATGGCTATCCAGCCACTGGAGACATTCATAACATTGATCAAACAAGAATAAAAAAAAAAACTTCCTCATATCTTATTATACTTAAAACACTTAAGTATACACAGCAAATTAAAATAATGAAAGCTACAATAGAGAAGCACCAAGACATGTATAAAATGAAAATCATTAGAATTACATCAGATTTACCTACAATATCTAAAATCCAGGAGGACATGGATAAATGTACTCTAAGCTGTGAAAAACAATAATTACCAAACTAAATTACTCTCTCCAACACCATCCTTCACAATTGGTGGAGAATGAATTTTCATGAAACCAAAGGAATTCGTGACCAAGAAATTAATACTACAGAAAATATTTGTAGAAATACTACACTCTTTTTTTAATAAAATATATCTTATTGTCCATATTTACATACATTGAATGAGCAAATAATGTGTTGGTGTCCCCAGTTCCTCAATTTTCCTCTTGACTATCCCCCATCAGCTGGGTAGAAATCCTACATTCTTAAGAGAAAGATTTTTAAAAAAATCTGTGAGATCACAGAAAAGAATAGACTATATTAGAACTAACATGCAAATGAAGATTAAGAAAAATATCAGCACAAAACAATAAATTGACAGGAATTAATACATGTCTTTCAATAATTCTGAATTTTAATGGTATTAATTTTCTAATAAAATACTCAGATTATGGATTAGCAGATGGGATTATTCTATAGGGCCCATCTTTTTGTTTTCTACAAGAAAAACAATTCACTAGCAAAGACAAATACTTATGGTCAAAGAACACAAAAAGGCATTCTAAGCAAATAGAATTAGAAAGTAAGCAGGTGTGATGTTGTGGTTACCTTCTTGTTTCTGGGATAGAAAACCTGACAAAAAGCAGATGATGGGAGGAAATTATTTATTTTGGCTTACAGTCTCAAGGGGAAGTTTCCTGATAATAGGGAAAAACATGACATGATCAGAGGCTGGATATCACCTCTGCCACAGCACATGGCAAATAGCAGAAGAGTGAGCCAAACTCTGCCAAGGGGGCCTGGCAATAACATCCTTCAGCCCACCCTCAACATACCTCCTTCAACAAAGCTCCATCTCCAAAATTGTCATGATCTGGTGAGCAAGCTTTGAGAACAAGTGAGTTTATGTGGAACGTCTTTTTAAAAACACCACATTCCATACCTGGCCCCCATAAACCCATAACCACCCATGATGTAAAATGCAATGCCTTCCATCCAACTTTAAAAGTCTCCATGTTTGTGTTTTTCAATTCAAGTACTGTCCATATTTCAAGGCCTCTTAACCATTGAGCCTGTAAATCCAAAAACACATAATGACACAGAGTAAACATTCACATCACAAAAGATGGTATTGCAAGGAAAGATTAAACCAATACAAGATCTAAAACAAACAGGACAATAAATTCAGCAACTCCTTATCTGGCAACCATAACTAGTGACAAAGTCCCTAGGTTTCCAATTCTACCCTTCATTTGGGCTATTCACAGTCCAGGGAAACCTGCAAGCTATCCTTGGAAGCTATTCTATAGTATTGGTATCTTCAAAACTTCTGGGGTCTCCACTGCAACCCACAGTTCATTGATGCCATGCCTTTAGTTCCTGCATTTCCTATAGTAACATAGTGTTGGGGGTGGATAAATCTAACTTTGAAGAGCGAGAAAACACCTTCAGCATTTTTCTTTCAGGCTCCCTGTTTTCAAAAGATTTAGCATTTCTGCTGTCCCAATGCAGAACAGCTGGCCCATTTTTTATTGTCCATAATGAGTTACATTATTTAATGGGCAGTGAGTTGTTACCCCCAGTTCCCCAAAGCCCCTCTTCCCCATCCTCAATCAGCTGGATATCATCCTCCATGGACTGTCTGGATTAGTCTTTGGGGCAGGTGACCATGGATAGCCTATTAGTCAGCCTGGTTCTCATGGCCTGACTCCTGGTTTTTAATCAGGGGTGCCATGCCTCTGGATATTCTCCCTACCGTCGCTCTCACAATCTTTCCACCCCCTCTTCTGCTCAGTTCCCTGAGTCTTGGTGGGTGAGTATTAAGGCTGCTTTATTGTTGAGAACTTAGGGATCTTTGTGTCACAAATCGTTGGTGTCTGTCTCACTGGCTTATCCTGTGTTGATTGAATGGCTGTGGCTGTGGGTCCCTTGTTAATCCCATCATTCTCTGTGGGGCTCCATATGGATCCTCCACGGTATGACTGGGGTGGCTCATCTCTTGCCAAGATCTCAGCTATCGGCCTGTGGTCCGTTGGTAGGTTTAGATGGGCCATAGCTCTCTCGCTGCATTCTGAAAGATACAAACACAATCTCCATCGGAGAGTGAGATCAGTATAGGTTAACAGAGATATACATTTCTGGATTACCTAGATTCTATTTTTAGTAGCCTCTCCATCAATCGCTAGCTTAGTGCATCTCTCCTTGGGGGCTCAAGAGTATGGGCTCCAGTGCATATTTCCCAAGTCCCCAGTTCCAGTTAAGGGCTCCCCCTCACTAAGTGGAATATTGGGCCAAATTTAAAAGCTGTTTGGCCAGTTGTGGTGACACATGCCTTTAATCCCAGCACTCTGGAGGCAGAGGTAGGAGGATCTCCATGAGTTCGAGGCCAGCCTGAGACTACAGAGTGAATTCTAGGTCAGCCTGGACTAGAGCAAGACTCTACCTCAAAAAAACAAAAAACAAAAACAAAAACAAAAAAAAACAAAGCCACCCTGAGACTACATAGTAAATCCAGGTCAGCCTGGGCTAGAGGGAGACTCTACCCCAAAAATAAAATTTTTAAAAAAAGGTGTTGATTGCCTCCCGCAGGCTTAGGCTCTTCCATTGTACAAGTTTTTATTTTTATTTTAGTTTTTTACAGCTGTCCCAATCTTAATGGAAATAATTCTCAGACAATTACATCTGAAACAGCCTGCTATCTCTAGCCTGAAACTTTCATTTCTTTCTATGCCATATCTTTCTGCTCACACCAGTCCATTTCTTCTAAACTCAGTCCTGCTCAAGTTCTCAGGATGCAGGCAGAATGCATCAAGCCTCTCCCAAAAACTGCTTTTAGCACAGTCAGAACAAAGTTTTTTCTTCTCCTCATAAGCCAAGTCTACACATTCCACAGTTCTTTCTCTTTTTTTAACTTTTCATTGACAACTTCCATACTTATAGGCAATAAACATTTTGCCTTTAGTTCTCTCAAACTTTTACTAGAATGGTCCACCAAACTCTCTTAACAGCACTGCAAGGCATCCCTTAGTCTAAAGTTTGAAAATCCTTCCACATTCCTCCTGCAAATCAGATCCAAATGACCAAAGCCACAGATTCAGGTTTATAGTAGCAATGACCCCGTGTATTCCCACTAAAATCAGGAGTGAGATTAGGGTGTTAATTTTTTTTTTGCTTTTATTCAATATGGTGTTTGAAACCTTAGCTAGTGCAATAAGACAAGAGAATGAAATAAAGGGAATACAAAATAGGAAATGAAAAATTTAAGGTATCCTTATTTATAGATGATGATTCTATACACAAGAGACCATAAAAATTCAACCAAAAAATCTATTGTTACCAACAAATATTTTAGCCACTTAGATTGATACAAAATCATGCAAAAATAAATAATCCCATATACAAATAGCAAACATGCTAAGAAAAAAATCAGGAGTCACAATAGCCTCAAAAAATATCCTGGAATAAATCTAACCAAGGAGATGAAAAATATCTACAATGGAAATTATAAAGTACTAAAGAAAGAAATGGAAGAACACATTAGAATATGGAAAGACCTCCCATGCTCATTCCATGGTGGGATGGTGTCATAGTTTTAAGTGGATGTCCCCCCCCCCAATAGACTCAAGAGTTTATTAAAGTTTTTCTCCAGTTGCTTGGCTGGATCTTAGGTTTCAACCCTAAGGTTTTCTGGGGTGGGTCTGGAATTCCAGCTATGCATATGCAAAGAGCAGTCTGAGCTCAAGCTTGGCGTTTCTGTGGTTTGTGCTTTTGAAGTTGCTGGTAATGGGTTTCACTCTTCTTGGACCTTAGAAAGGGTGAAATGCAATGGCTATGTGATATCTGGAAGTCAATATTCCACAGGACTTTACTCCAGTCCCCTCTTCCATAATGCTTTTCTTACCATAACTCTAATGCATCTTAGCATCATTTCTGGTGTGATGCCACTGGCCTTTTTCTTATTCAAGATTGCTTTGGCAGTGTGAGGTCTATTCTGCTTCCCAATGAATTTTAGAAACTATTTTTCTGTTTCAGTGAAGAAAAACATTGGGATTTTGATAGGAACTACATTAAATCTGTAGATTGCATTTGATAAGATAGCCATTTTTACAATTTTGATTCTTCAAGTGACTGGGTAGATGGTTCAGTGGTTAAAGGCACCTGTTTACTATTTTTGGTTCTGTCAATCTGTAAACAAGGGATTTCATTTCATTTCTGGTATCTTGTATTTCTGTCTTGAGTGTTTTAAAGTTTTTATTATAGAAGTCTTTCATTTCTTTGGTTAGGTTTATTACAAACTATTTTCCTTTTTTTTGAGGCACCTGTGAATAGGATTATACACCTGATTTCATACAGAATATTTATTATTGATATATAGAAGGCTTATGATTTCTCTGTTCATACTGCTGTAGGTAAAACTTCCAATAGTATGTTGAATAAGAGTGAAAGTGATTATTTTTTTCTATGTCTGTGAAGAAAGAGGTTGGGATTTTTATTAGCATGGCATTGAATCTGGAAAGTGGACAACCTTGTCTTTTTCCTGATTTTAGTAAAAATGCTTTGAGATTTTGCCATTTAGTATTTGCTAACTGTTGGTTTGTATTATACAACCTTTATTATGTTGATATATCTTGGTTCTATTCCCATACTTTGGGTTTTTATCATGAAGCATGTTCAATTCTGTTGCATGCCCTTTCTGCTTTCATTGAGATAATCATTTGATTTTTCCCCTTGAGTATATTTATATGGCTCATTATATTTACTAATTTGCATATATTGTACCATACCTCCACCCATGGAATAAAACCAGCTTGGTCATGTTGTATGATTTTTTGGTGTGTTCCTATATTTTTTGCAAATATTTTGTTAAGAAAATTTTGCATTTACGTTCATGAAGAATATAGGACTGTACCTTCCTTTTACTGCATCTTTATCTGGCTTTTGTATCAGGGTAATTCTGACTTGATAAAAGGAGGTTGGTAGTATTCCTTTCCTATTAGTTAAAAACTTTGAGAAGCATTGAGGTTATTTCTTCTTTGACAGTCTGAAAAACTTCACCATCAAATGCAACTCTTTTAGGACTTTTTTTTTTAATTTGGGAGATTGTTTTAATATAACTTCTTCAATCTCATTGCTTCTTATAGGTCTGTTTAAGCGATTATCTCATATTGGTTTAATTTTAGTAAGACATAGGTAACAATAAATTAAATTCTTTTAGATTTTCCAATTTAGCGAAATACAAGTTTTAAGGTATGTTCTTATGATTTTATGACTGGTTTCTAATTTAATGGCTCCCTTTTCATCTTTTATTTTATTTGTTTAAGTCTTAGCTCTCTTTTGATTAGTTTCGTTAATGATTTACAAATATTGTTTATACTAGAAATAATCAAAACTTTGCTTCATTGATTCTTTATAATGTTTTAGTTTATTAATTTATACCCTGATCTTGATTATTTATGTCAATATACTGATGTCTGGTTTGGTTTGTTCTTTTTATTCTAAGGCGTTAAGGTGTACAGTTAAGTTACTTTTATGAGACTGCTTTGATTTTTTTTCATATAGGCATTTAGATCTATAAATTTCCCTCTTAGGACTGCCTTCATTGTAACACACAGATTTGCTATGTTGTATATTATTATCATTTGATTCTAGGTTTTTTTTCTTTCCTGGTTTCTTTGATGATCCATTATTCATTCATAATGCATAATATAACATTGAACCAGTTTTGCTCATCAAAATATGCTTCATTTAAAAAGTATTCTTTCTGAACTAATGCATGATTTCATAGATGGAAATAGCTGAGAGGTAAAAGTATGCAATGCAAATGCAATTACAACTCCTATAAAAATATGAGAATTAAATTAATATCCATAAAATCACTTTCATTTATGAAGCATCTTGATCTTATAGGCATTAAGGACCCAGGTTAAAACTTATTAGAAAAGTATGTATTATTCAGAAACACACAAAAATGCTTTACAGTTTATGTTTGCACTCAGGTTTAACTAAACTGGGAGAACTAGGAAAATAGATAGGTGAGGGCTATCAAGTAGTTTTACTTAAATGTCTTTGTTTTGTGTAGAGCATGAAGAATATACTTTAATTTACTAAATATTTTAAATACTGTTTGGTATTGAAGCTAAAACTATTGTTAATAAGATCTCTGATATTTTTATAACTTTTCTGTCTGTTTCAAAATTTACCTTGTTTTTGATTGAAGTGTGATTTTTTTCCTTTTCTTCACAACTTCTTGCAAAAATACAAGTGCAGCTCAGGCAGTGAATATAACAGATACCTAATATTTTGCAAGCCCTTTGAACTAAGTAACTTAATATTCATAATATTAATCATTTGTATTAAGTAATTTTAAAAACAGTAATGTATGCTAATCTTATTTCGACAATATATTTATAGTGTCTTGGAATGTGCAGTTAAAATTCTGTGGGATAGTCAGTGTCCACCAACATGTGAAAATTTAGTATGAGAGCTTAAACATCTAAATAAAGAAAGAAATCCAGAATTCTGTGTATGATTGCAGATTAGAACCACCCTCAGTGCAATCCAGTGAAAGAACTAAATCAGGATAATGAATAAGTCTCTACTCCTACAAAATACAGTATCTGACAATGAAAGGAATAAGCATTAGAGATCAGATCTCTACAAAAAAGAAATACAGAAGTAGCCACAAACGTTTATCCAGTTATACCATATTGTTGGTAGGGATGCACTTTCTATTCATACACAGGCATCATGAGAACAGAAAGAGATGAACCTGGTTGTATAGATTTGAGCAGGTGCTGGATCAGTGGAGGCTGTGGAGATGAAGGTTGAAGTGTTAAATGTGAGCCTAAAGCTAAGATTCTCTACAGGCACCCTGGAGGAATTACCCCAAGAAGGAAGAACCTTACATTTGCATGTGTGAGCAACAATGCAAGATTGGAGACATAAACTGCAACTATACACTGATGATATCAGCACAGTGGTGCCAGAACCACATTATCACCATATGTGAATTGGAGTTATCTGAAACTACATAGAGACTTCAGAAACCTATGCAGCCAGAAGTAGCCAAAATCCTGGTAAAATGAAAATATCCAGTCAAAAAGGTAAGCAATAGCATGGCCATGGTTAGAGTAATGCTTCTGACTTAGAAACACAGATAGGTGAAAAGTGATCAACCAGCACAATTAAGACAGTGTCAGTTGGAAATTTCCAAAAAGCAACACCTCATGCTGACAGCTGGGCAAAAATGAAATGAAGTCTGACACCTACTGCAGACTGAACAGAATTCAACCCTGATATTCTGTCTCACTGGTCTACCTGGCTCTCCTGCACCCTGGTTGTCAGCACCCTCCATCACTTCTCCCTCTACAGGAGGGTTAGAATACTGTGGTTGACGTCCATAGGGCCTCCTCATGTAGTAAGGTGGGAAGCTTCACCTGCGGTAGGAGCACTCTGTGAACTAAGGTTCATTTCCCCACTCTCACTATTCTGATAATTCTGTTGGTAATTACGTGGAGGACCCCTATGACATGAATAACATCTGTCATGGTTACGGTCTGGTCTACTGCATATTTACTGCCTTGAACTGGAACTCCACCAGGGCCTGTAACATTTGTGGCCTCTGCACCCTTTTCTCCTTCCACAATATCAAACTCCACAGTCTCTCCATTTCCTACACTGCAAAAGTACTTCCTAGGATTATTCTTCTTTATGGCAGTCTGGTGTACAAATACATCTTTCTTAGTGTCATTCCTGTTGATGAGACTATAACTGTTCCTTACATTGAACCATTTTACTGTTCCACAAAACTTAGTTGTGATGATCTTCTTATCCTCACCCATGTGAGGGCCTCTGCTCCATGTGCAGCTTCCAGTGGTGCATTAGTTTTAAGTATGCTTTATTGTTGAGATCTTAAGTGTCTCTGGACTTCTTCTTTGGGTTGTGTTGGGTATCATTTGTGTCTGTCTCCATTGACCTTTCATGGGATATCTGACTTGCTGTGGTGATAGGTCTCTTGGTTATCTGGCCACTTTCTCATAGGTTTTGTTTGGGCACTATATGATAGGCCAGGGGTGGTTCATCTCCTGTCAGGATGTCAGCCATCATCCCATGTCTTGTTGGTAGAATTGGGTTGTCCATGGCTCTTGCTGCCTTCTGAAAAATACAAACAGAATCTCCATGGGAGAGTGAGATCAGTATAGGTTAAATGAGACAAACATTGCTAATTTGGCAAGATTCTAATGGGTGTAGCCTCTCTGTAGCTCTCTGGTAGTGAGACTTTCCCCTTGGACCCTGCATTCTTGGTCCCCATGAGATTTTGCCATGGATCCTAGTTTCAGTTAAGGGTCCTTGCCACTGAGCAGATCACTTAGCCAATCAATAAGCCTTTGATTACCCACATTGGTTTAGGGCCACGAGTTCACACATGAGTACTTCTTGACTTTCTGGTCTCTTCCATATAGCAATGATTTGTTCAGCTTTCTCATGACAGTCTGTATTGTATATCAGTGGTCTTTGATTTCTTCAAATATCATTAACCAATTTCCCCTGGCATCTCATGTAATGCCTTCCAGCACTATGCATGCTACCATCTGGGATCTGGTTACCATTCTGGATTTAGCAGGGTCTCTTGGTGTTGTGTGATGACATTCTGTGGTATCTTCAGCAATAGGATCTTACCTTTGGCCTGGGGCAGGCATTCAAGTGCTTTGACAAAAGGTGGTCTAGTTTTGGGGACCTAGTAGGTCTCTTTGATCAACAGCTCAGTGTGTGAAGTAACCAATGACTGTGACAGGGAGTTGCATGCCTGAGCAATTTTTCTTGGGGTTAGACTTCCTCCTATTCTATTCATGGCCCTTCTTACCAGGCGATGCCTACTGCTTCCTCAAGAACTTACTGTATGCAAGTAAAGATTTTATGGTATTGATTCATTATTGGTTTAGCTTATTGTATAAGTATCCCCACCCTCCCATTCCCCCCCAATTCCTTCCATCCCCTTTTACAGTCTCTTAATTTGCCTGTGAGGTTTGCTTAGAGTTTAAGCTTAACCTGGTTAGGAACCTCATATAAAGGAGAATAGGCAGTGTTTGTCTCTCTGTTCTTGTGTGAGTTCAATAAGTGTGATGATCTACTCCAAGTCCATCCACTTTTCTTTAAATTTCATTATGTCACTTTTCCTTTTAATTGAGTAGAATTCCATAGTGTAAATCTGCCACAACTTTGATATCCATTTGTCCAGAAACGAGCATTTGGGTTGACTCTAATTCTTCACTATTAAGAATTGAGCTGCTATAAACATGGTTGAGTAAATATCTCTGCACTGAGGCATGAAATCTTGAGGGTAGATGCCCAGTAGAAGGATAGCTGAGTCCATTGGTAGCTCTATATCCATCCTATTCAGGAGCCTCCACACTGCTTTCCATAGTGGTTGTACAAGTTTGCAATCCCACTAGCAGTGAATTGTTTGATTTTTTTATTACTGAATTTTTGAGTCCTTTGTAGGTTCTAGACATTAGGCCTCTGCCTATGATATAGCTGGAGAATATTTTATCATAATCTGATGGTGGTCCATTGGCTCTCTGTATGGCATGTTTGCCTGTATAGAACCTTATTAGCTTGATGAGATCCCATTGGTTGAGTTGTTGAATTACTTGGGATTCTGGGGTTATGTTTAGTATGTTTTTCCCTACTCATATCTTGTGGAGTGTTCCCCCTATTTTTTGTTCCACATTTTTAAGATTTTCACATCTTATATTAAGGTCTTTAATCCATTTGTAGTTGATTTTTGCTTGTGGTGAGAGAAGTGGGCCTAATTTCATTTTTTAACATATATTTATCTAATTTTTATAGCACCATTTTTTGAAGATGCTGTCTTTTCTCCAGTGTATGTTGTTGGCACCTTTGTCAAAGGTTGAGTTGCTGTAGTTATTTGAATTAAGATCTGGGTCTTCAATTCTGTTCATTTGTCTATCTATTTTTTTTTATTATTAAATATTTTATTTATTCATTTTTTTCAAGGAGAGAGAGAGAGAGAGAGAGAGAGAGAGAGAGAGAGAGAGAGAGAGAGGGAGGGAGCGCACTAGGGCCACCACCTTGTGGGTCTGGCTCATGTGGGTCCTGGGGAATTGAACCCAGGGCCTTAGGCACTGGAGGCAAGTGCCTTAACCGCTGAGCCATCTCTCCAGCCCTTGTCTATCTATTTTTTATGATAGTACCATGCTGTTTTTGTTACTATGGCTTTGTAGTATAGCATGAGATTGGGTATTATGATACTTCCCAAGCTGCTACTTTTTTTGGATATCTGAGACCTTCTGCCATTCAAAATAAATTTTGAGATTTTTTTTATATCTCTACAAAGAATGATGATGGGATTTTTATTGGTGTTGCATTGAATCTGTTTATTGCTTTTGGTAGAAATGTTATTTTCACAATATTAATTCTATACCTATCCAGGGGCAAGTCAGGGCTTTTCATCTTCTTACATCCTCTTCAATTTCTTTCTTGGATTTTTTTTTAATGTTTTCATTATATAGGTCTTTTACATCCTTGGTTAGTGTTATTCTAAGGAATTTGATTTTTTGTAGCTATTGAAAAAGGGACAGTCTTGATGATTCTTTTTTTGTATGCTTCTCTTTTGCATAAAGGAAGGTTACTGATGTTTGTTTGTTAATTTTGTAACCTGCCCCTTTGCTGAAGGAATTTATTACCTTTAGGAGTTGTACAGTAGAGTTTTTCAGGTCTGTTATCTATATGATCATGTCATCTGCAAATAGGGATAGTTTGACTTCTTCCTTTCTAATTTGTATTCCTTTTAGGTCTTTCTCCTATCTTATTAATTGGGCTAGAACTCTGAGCAGTGTGTTGAAGAGCAGTAGTAAGATTGGACACCCCTAACTTGTTCCGGATTGTAAGGGTAACTCCTTAATCTTCTCAATTGAGTATGATTTAGGCTTTAGGTGTTTTGTATACAGCCTTTATTATGTTAAGGTATAAGCCTTCCATGTCCACTCTCTCTAGCATTCTGATCATGAAACAAAGTATTTTGTCAAAGGACTTCTCTGCATCAATTGAAATAATCATGTGGTTCTTGTGTTTGAATTTATTTATGTGTGAATTATGTTGATCAATTTCTGTCTGGTAAACCACCCCTGCATCCCTGGCATGAAGCCTACTTGGTCAAGGTGAATAATGCTTTTGATATATTGGCTTGCAAGAATGTTGTTCAGGATTTTTGCATATAAATTCATGTGGGATATAGGTCTATAGTTTTCCTTTCTTTTTCTATCTGGTTTTGATATTACGGTGATGATAGCTTTTTAGAATGAGTTGGGGAACATTCCATATTCATTCTTGCATTTGTTCATGTCTTTTTGTGCTTAATCAGCTGGTTATTGAGTTCCACTAGTTGTTGTCTTGCCTTCATTTCATTTATTGCTCTTTTGAGGTCCCTCTGATTTTTCTCAATTAAGTTAAGCCTGATGGCAAAGTTTTGTGGTGAATGAACTGTTTCTGTTTCACTTCATTTATGCAACTTTTGAATTTTGTTTCCAACTCAGCCATTGTCTTGGTCAGAGTCACCTTGCAGTTATGTCCTAAGCTTATTGTGCTCTTATTTTGGGATTGTATTTATGTTGTCTCCCCTATATTTTCAGTGGCTACATCCTTTCTGGATCTAGGTGACCTTGGTAGGAAGCTCTCTGCTTGCTATATTGTGTTCTTTTTGCATTTGGGTCTACCCATCTCAACATAAAGTTTTGGCCATTGAAGGGTCTTCAGTGAGTGTTCTGTTTGGGGGTTTTAGTCAGATGGGAGTGGGATAGCATTGTAACCACTGATGCAGTTTGTGGATGTTACAGGTGTGCCAACATTTCTGGTCTAGTGGCTGGTATGAAAGTTGCTTTGGAGGTTAGAAATCTCCTCTGACTGTAAACCCTGCTGTGCCCTGCTTTTGGAAGATGAAGGCTTCTGGAGCAGTAGCACTTGCCCCTCTTCACACTCTTTTCCCAAGCTGAGTGGATTTTGGAGCTCACACTGATAACCCCTAATTGGGATAGGAGCTAGGCACCATAGGGATGCTGGTTGGCTGGTAGGTGTGGGGGGAGAGGGTGGTAGGGTGATGAAAGTCTTATTTCTTCAGTGAGTGTTATGTTTTGGTTTTGAGCTGGGTTGGAGTGGGATAGGGTTATATCCATAGATGCTCAGTTTGTGGAGGTTACAAGTTCACCAGCCACTCTGGGATGATGGTTAATGCTAGAGATTTGGTTGCATGTTGGCAGCATGAAGTGTGTGCAGACAACAAACACATTACATCCCTCACCAGCCCAGGTGCAGAGGCCCCTAACACACTTGTACCCCAAGGCACAGGTCCCAAACTAGGCATTCCCTTCACCACAATACATGACTGCAGGGCCCCAAACACACTTTGCTCCTTACTAGCTCAGGGTTGACAGGACTCAGTCACACTGGCACCCTGAAAGCATGGGACCCAAGCTTTTGTGTATGATGAAGGCAGGAACACAGGAATGTGGAAGCAGCCTGAAGTGTACCTTGGCTCCAATCAGTGTAGGGCATCAAGGCTGGATTGCAGGTTTACCTTGGCCTACCTTCCCAGCAAGTCAGCTTTTCCCAAGTCTACCTGCCATCCGTGAGGACTGCCCAAATGAGGAAATAACTGGTATAACACATACTTAAACCAAAATAGCAACAGACATCTGATTTTTGAAAAATATCCTAGAAATCATTGTATACAAAGATCATTTCAAAATGGAACAAAGACTTTAATATAAGACCAGAAACTCTAAAATGGCTATAGGAATAATTAGGGAAAACTTTTTTTTAAGATACTGACACAGGTAAGGGATTTCTGAAAAGTACTCTAATAAGTCAGGAATTTAATAAGCCAAAAAGAATTTTGCAGAGAGGCAACAATTGACTGCAACTAAAGATTGTTATACTAATCAAATTAGATATAAAAGGACAAATAAATCAAAACAGCCTACAGAATGGGTGAAAAAATTTGCTTACTATATATCTAGCAGATGATTAATGTTTAACAGAGATAAAGCAAAAGACAAATACCAAAAAAATCAAACAACCCAATCAATAAGAGAATTACTGTAATGTGTACAGGTCTTAAAACATGAAATGCAAATTTCTACTAAATACATGAAAAAAATTTCAATATCATTAGCCAGAATAATGCAAGTTAAAACTCCATTGACTATCTATTTCATCTTAGTCAGAATGACATCATTATAAACAAGTTTTAAAATATTGGCAAAGATGTTGAGTTGGACTTTATACATTGATGATTGAAATGTAAATTATCCTGTAACAGGGGAGCTGGGATTAGAATTTAGATGATACCCAGCAAAATTCCATTGCACCTCAGAATTTAAGGAGTACCCAAATTCTTCTTGATAAAGTTAAAGAATTAAAATTATAGACCACCAGAGGATAAGGTGTAGTGGGAGACTTTATTTAAAGGAAAAATGGGAAGTTACGAAGATCTCCAGCTACCAGTGTGCAGAGAACACGTGGGAGAGGGTTTAACAAAATCTATGCTATTCAGGTAAACAAGCAGGAAAAGAAAAGATCGTGAGAAGGAAGAGTTCATGTGGGAAAGAAATCCAGCCCCTCACCACAGCCATTAGGCTGTGGTGTGGGGCTGAGAGACTTTACCTTCTGCTAGGCCATGTGTGGGAAGAAGAGACTAGACTTTGTTTCAGTGACCTTTTAAAACCTCAGACAGGTAAGCCAGATAGACAGCTGGTTGGCCCATACCTGACCAATCAGTTTTAGCACCTAGATTTGAACTCTAGCTAGAAACAGCTTCTACTCAAGGTGGGGGGGGGGGTCTATGGAACTTGCCTGAAGGAGATAACTGTTAAATCCCTCCTCTGAAGAAATAACCCTAACTGCTGTTATGGTATTGGGATGTAGAACCAAAAAAAATCTCCATAAAAATGTACATACATGTTTAAGAAAAAAATTGAACAAGAATACCCACAAGAATACCCATTTTCATCCTGTAGGAGGCAAGGCAAGGCTCCAACTGGGGAGGAGTTAAGGAAGAGCATGGCAACATTGTGTGGGGTCTCTCTCCTAAACTCCAATAATCCCATCCATGATAGAGATAAATATAGATGTTCCTCTAAAAGCTAAAACTACCCCCATATGACCCAGCTACACCACTAATGAGTATATGGCCAAAGGACTCTTAAGTCAATATACCATAGAGAACTTATACATCTATGTTTAGTGTATCCCTCTTCACAATAGCTGTTATAAAATCAACCTAGGTGCCATTCAAGAGAAATTAATATTTTTAAAAATCTGTATTATATATGCAGAATAGAATTTTATTTAGCTATAAAACAATTAAATTATTGCATTGCAAGTGGAGATTACCATATTAGCCAAATTAAGTAAGACTCTAAAGGACAAATATCACATATTTTCTCCTATGTGGGATTCTAGACTTTATATACATTCATACATAATATGAAATTAAATTGTTTAGAGAATGAAACAAACTTAAATGGTGAGAGAAGGGAATAAGGAATATAGGAGTATTTGGGGAAATATGATCAATGTACATTATATACTTATATGACAGTGCCCTTATAAAACTCATGTCCTTTTCTTATTGTTCAAAATGAGTTACATTATTTACTGGGCAAACAATAAGTTGTTATTCCCAGTTCCCCAATGTCCCTCTTCCCCATCCCCAATCAGCTGGATATCCTCTGTGGGCAGTCTGGATCAGTCCTTGGGGCAGGGGATCATGGATAGCCTAGGAGACAGCCCGGTTCTGCCGGCCTTAGTGTGTTGCTACTGTGGGCAGCCATGACTTTGGGTATTCTCCCCCATCAAGGCTCTCACAATCTTTCTGCCCCCTCTTCCGCTCAGTTCCCTGAGTCATAGTGGGTGAGTATTAATGCTGTTTTATTGTTGAGATCTTAGGGGTCTCTCTACTTCTGCTTTAGGTTGTGTCAAAAATCATTGGTGTCTGTCTTGCTGGCTTGTTCTGTGTTGACTGATTGGCTGTCACTATTGGTCACTTGTTCATCCCATCATTCTCTGTGGGGTTGCATATGGATCCTCCACAGCATGTCTGGGGTGGCTTATCTCTTGTCAGGATCTCAGCTATTGGCCTGTAGTTCGATGGTAGGGTTGGATGAGCCACAGTTCTCTCACTGCATTCTGAAAGATACAAACAGAATCTCCTTCAGAGAGTGAGATCAGTATAGGTTAGCTGAGATCACATTTCTGAATTAGCTAGGTTCTATTTTTAGTAGCCTCTCCTTCAATTGCTCGAATAGTGCATCTCTCATTGGGGTCCCCAGAGTCCAGCTCCCACTGCATATTGCCCTAACTCCCCAGTTCCAGTTAAGGGCTCCCCTCACTAAGTGGAGTATTTGGCCGTATTTGGAAGCTGTTGGTTACCTCCCCCAGGCTTTGGCTCCTCCATTCCACAAGTGCTCCTTTCTTGGTTCGCTGTTCTCTCCCAGAAGGAAGTGTAGTCAGCCTACTCATGACAGCAGACTGTGTTTCATACCAGTGGTCTCTGTTTGCTCCAGCTTTCGTTGACCAGCTACCCCTGGCAGCTTATGCAGTGGCTTCCAGCACTACATTGAATACCATCTGGGGGCTGATTATCATTCTGGACCTCTAAGGGTCTCTTGATGCTGATCAATGGCATTCTGTGGTTTCTTCAGCAACAAAGTTTTACCTCAGGCCTGGGGTGGGCATTCAAGAGCTTTGATAGAATCCTGCCTTGTTTTTGGAACCTCATGGGTCACTTTGGTCAACAGCTCAGTGAGGGATGGAACCGGTGACTGGGACCAGGGGTTGTCATACTGATCAATTTTTCACAGGCTTAGACTCTCTCCCCTACTACTCATGGCCCCTCTTGCCAGACAACCCCACTACTTGCTCAATAGGTTATAGTATGCTCATAAGGATTTTATGAGTTTGAACCCAAAACCCATGTCCTTAATACCAATGGAAAAGCTATAACATCTATCTCAATACTATGGAAATTTGAATTCATCTTTAGTGAGTGGTAAAATACATGTAGACTACAGAAATGCTTTAATTATGTTTCTCTATGACTGATTTTTAAAACTATGGAATGTATTTATATTCATTGATATTATTGTGCTTCAAATTAATTTTGAAAAGAATGAATTTTAAGTCTACTTGATTTTAATTGACCTCATTTTACAAATGAAGAATTAAAAGAAGTTAGCATTTTAATAATAATAGACAGAATATATTAGAGTCATGAGTACTGCTTAATAAAAATGCTTCTCTAAAATATTTCCTTTTTCAAAGTCTAGAAAATATTGAAAAATACATTACCTTTTGCAAGGTCTAGATAGTATTGAAAAAATTTGGTATGTGTTCTGAGATTAGTTTATTATAGAGGAATGACATGATTTTTAAAACACAATTGCGGGGACAGGGTTCAAGATGGCTGACTAGCAGACACGCCATGTCCCTCGGGAAACAAGGGTCAGGGTTTTCAGCGGGGATCCAGGTCGTGGACACAAGCTGCGACCATGCTCTGAGCTTCAGACACCTCCTGGCACAGCATCCTCACAACTGGAAGCCGCCATCGAGGACCAACACTCACTGGAGGCAGTGAGTCCTCAGAAGCCAGCGTCTTCAGACTGCTGGCCGCCTGAGGCTTTACTTCGGCCTCAGCCGACTTCCCTTGGGTTTCTTCCCCGACCCTCCAATCCTCTGTCTTTCCCATCCCTCCCGGGCCCTTGTGCTTTTTTCTTTATCTTTTTTTTTTGTTTGTTTTTTTCAAGGTAGGGTCTCACTCTAGTCCAGGCTGACCTGGAATTCACTATGTAGTCTCAGGGTGGCCTCAAACTTATGATGATCCTCCTACCTCTCCCTCCCGAATGCCTTGTGCTTCTTACTTTTTCAGCTTTTTTCCTTTCATTTTATTTTATTTTTCTATTAGTATTATTTTTTCCCATTGCAAACGGTACGTAGCCCCTCCCCCTCCAGTGTGTCTGCCCCGCCCTCTCACCCACCCTTGCTAGTCTATTTCCTTGTTTACTTGCTTTTTTTATTTCTTTCTTTCTTTCTCTTTAGCCGGCACACAGGGCTCCCACATAGCCCCTCCACCCGGCTTCCGGCCTCAAGCGTGTCGGCCCCACCCCCTGCCCCAGTCTGTTTCCTTGTTTACTTGGATTTCTTTTCTTTCTTTCTTTCTTTCTTTCTTTCTCTAGGAGGGGCTCCCAGGTAGACCCTCACCCTGGCCACCGACCTCCAACACATCTGCCCCGCTCCATTTCTGCTCCTGAGGAACACATCAACCACTCTCTCTGTGCCCAGACAACCCAGCAACACTAGTCACAGGGATCTCAGCAGCCTTACCCCCCTTCCGCCCTTACCCACACTGACCCCATCCCCTGGGCCTGCTGATCCCTACAGGCCTGCTCCCCTAGCTGCCCAGTACAGTGGCCCCTCCCATGTACCCGTGACCTCTGGGGGTCCGCTACCCCCCCACAAAAACCAAACCCAACAGCCCCGTCCCCTGACCCCACCCCAGTGCACATTGTCCCCTGCCGTCCCCCACGAATGCCAACCCCTACAGCCCCGTTCCCCCACACCCGCCGATCCCTGCAGATATCTCAAAGGCATTCCTCAGACCACCTCAAGTGGAATCGAAATGGGCAGAACTCAACGCAAGAATATTGCACCA
>PVHP010019536.1:0-31769 GCA_004024765.1 Zapus hudsonius
TGTATTTCTCTGCTTGAAAATGAATAAATAAAATATTTAAAATATATAAATAAATAAAACATTAAAAAAGAAAGAAGAAACAACCTAACTTTCTACCCCAGAAACAATCAAATGAGAATTGTACCCAAAGTTAGTGGAATGGAGCCTTCCAGGGAAGTGGGTCATTAAGGCCAGGCCTTAAGGAGCCCTGACCCTACTTCTGGTTTGTCCTGACTGTGTCTACAGTGTGACAAGCTTGTCTCCATCTCCTGCTGACATACCTTCCCACCATGACAGACTGTATCCCCTGGAATTGTAAATCGAAATAAAACATTTCCTTCCTTAAGTTGCTTCTTGGCAGGTATTTGTTCCCAGCAGTCAGTATAGTAACTAATATACAAGACTAATATTTTATGATCAATTAATGTTTGACAAAAGTTCTAAGAGTACACAGTGCTAAAAGGATAGTTTCTTTAGTAAATGGTGCTGGAAAACTGGATATTCACACACAAAATAATAAAACTGGATCCTTATACCAGTCTGAAAAATAAGTATAATTGGTGTCAAGGCTTCAATATCATCGTAAACCATAAAATTCCTAGAAGATAAGAAAGGGTAGTGCATCTGAGCATTCATCTTGACAAGAATTATTCAGTTTTACTAGGACAGTAAAAACTAAAACAAACTATCCAAACTACAGTAAACTAAAAAGATGTACACAGAAAAAGGAGCAATCAGCACAATGGAAAGGTAATGAGAAGATGGAGAGAAAAATGTTTGCAAATCATGTCTCTTAGAAGGAATTCATATCTGTGATGGGTATTTTTGAATGCCGTCTTGATTGGATTAAGAGACGCCTCAGAGTGTATTTGTGATGACTGTCCCTGAGCTAATTAGAGCATGAGGGCTTTGGCCTAATCAATGGCATAATCTCTTGACAACTCAAAATGCGATATTACTGGTGGTGGTGGGAGGTACGTGGTAGTTAGATATAGGGCACTGATGGTGTATCCTGGGGGCTGTATCTCACCCTGGCCACTTCCTGTAGCCCCCTTCTCTCTGCTTCCTGTCTGAAATGGGGTGAAGAATTTCTTATGCCACAAACTTATACTACCAATAACCTACCCAGACAGGTACACTGGCCAAGACATCATGGATGGAACTGTGGAATCATGAGCAAAAATAAATAATTCCTCCTTTTAAATGTTTCTGTCAGGTGTTTTGTCAGAGTGCTATAAAAGTAATCAATATAATACCCAAAATTTATACGAACTCATATAACTCAAGAATCAATAAAACCTTGTGTATTTGAAATTTTCCAAGAGTAGATCCTAAATGCATCTCTCTGTCTCTTGGTCTCTCTGTCTCTCTCTCACACACACATACATACATACAACACATGCACATGCTATGTGAAGTGATGACTTCATTGTGCTAATATGTCATAATATACACATGCGTCAAATTATCTTGCTGTATACCTTGTGTATAAAACTTGATTTGCTCACTACACCTCACTAAAAATAATAGTGAAAAATGAATGAAGAAAGCCGACCACTCTGATGGTCTTCTCTACTTCCCATTACTTTTATTATGAAATTGTTCTCCTGCCCATTGAACTATTTAAAATATGCTGGTAAAAATTTGGGTTCCCAAGTGAATTTTAGGATAAACCCGATTAACATCATCAGAACACAAAAGGAAAAGGGTGAATGAATCTGATGATAATATAACGAGCAGGGAGGAAGATTTAAGTGAAAAAAAAGTGACTCGTGGGATACTTATTAAACATTTTTTGGTTTGTGAAACTGAGAGGAACATGTAACTCAAGGTTCAATTATCAGTGGAACCTTTAATTCTACCTGGAGCTTAGCAAGGTATGATGTCTCCAAAACCCAGGCTATGAATTGGGTAACTAGCCTGAGAATGAAAGAGATTGGATTCACAAAGTCACCTTTCCAAGTTGAATGAAATGACTGACGATACTAGGGACAATGTACCTAGATAGCATTTTTCACTCCACAGAGGACAGATTTCTATATAACATAATTTTTAACATATAAGAAAGCCATATGCTAACATACTACCTCAGGGCAGTAGTGTATGTGTAACATAGGACTGAGATTAAAAAGTAATCTGTTTCTTGCAATTTTTGTGACAAAATTTACTGAACATATAATTTTTTTAAACTGACACTTGGCCTCCATATAGTAACAAGATTAGGGCTTGATTACCTTTTGAGATTTGTTGTAAGTTGTATAATATCATTTGATGACATAAAGATTATTTGCACTTGTTCTTCCCTTGACAGTAACAGAAATTAGCTACACATCATCAACCCTATTTTATTGAGTAATAGCTGAAAAATAATTTTGTATTCCTTTGTTTTTCTATAAGATACAATCAAGGTCGTTTCGGAATTTCTTACTAGAATTTGTTCTATGACTCTAGGGCTTTTTAAATATTTTTATCATTTGAGATTTATTTCAGGGTCCCACCTTGTTCAAAAGCAGAATATTTCTTCTACAAAAGACTGAGATATAGAAAAAGAAGAAAGAAATTCAAACTCAACCCAATATACTATGCTTAAATCTTCTGAAGCCTGTTTTGTTTTATAACATCCCATCCCTGAGTTATATTTCACTTCTGCTGCAGACAGAATTCTAGTCTGATACAAAAGTGTTTAAGAATAAGACAAATAATAAAGAAATTAAGAGGTGAATATATTTGGATCTAAAGAAATGAATTGGAGTTTAAACTCTTTTTATTCTTTTAAGGTAAAATCTCGCAGTGGGGGATTTTTTTTAAATGAGTATGAAAAATGTAGAAAGTATGGAGAAAGAAAGGGAAATTGAATGTGTTCAGATGTTGTTGTATAAGGAGAATTAAATAGCATTGTTCAACTTGCTGGTTGAGGGATATTGAGAAAGCAATTTTTAAATCACTCTTGATAATCTAGGCTCCCCAGCCTCCTCCTCGGTTCCCCCATTTAAACCTTCCATTTCATTTCTTCCCTTTTTTTGACTCTCGTTCTCCATGCTCTTGTTCTTTTTCCCTCTTTTTTGTCTGTTCTTTCTCTTCTTTTATTATTGAGTTTTGCAATAGGGGATTCAAAACAAATTGTCAGTCTACCCACAGTATAAGTGATAAGTAGAAATAATGAGTAAATATGGGCTAGAATATCTGGGAAATATGCCAAATAAATTCTACTACTCAATAGAGTTTAATTCTTTTCAACAATAATTAAGTACCTCCTACTTGCGAGGCATTATTCTCAGCACTGGGGACAGAAAGATGAACACAACGTTTTGTATTAAAAGAGATTTTATTCTAGCACATTTAATTCAGAAATTCATTGACTATTTTCTTTTTGCCAGAGAGAATTGGTATGTCTTTTCATCTAATGTTTACTAAAGAGTTTATGGAGTAGCATTTAAGACCCAAATAACTAATGTCTGTTGTTCTCTAGCTGGAACAATATGTAGTCATCAGAGGAACTCATTGTCTGCCTAGCACAACCTTGACATTTGAGATTTGAGCATGATGCCGCAATTCATTTCATCCTCCTGCAATCAAGAACAAAAAGATAAGATTAAGTCAGGCCAAGGCTTCCTTCTTGTCCTTATTGTAACTGTGTAAAAAAAATATTCACAGTAAGGCATCTGAGCTGGAAGCTCATGGGTAATTGGATGTGTTTGGCACTTTCCACTGCAATGGGGGGGGTGAGGTGGCCATAATGGTAAAGCTACTCAGGACATTCTATTCTAAACATCCCCCCCTCGAATACATATGCATCTGTTGATACAATGCAATAGCAGCGTTCCCTTAGTCTACTCAGACAACTCAAGGACCACCATGGAGCCTGGAAACATAAAGCAGAAGAATTATATAAGTTAACATGTTATCTGTTAGTTTCCATATATAAATTTTAAGTTCATTTTAAGTCAGTGTTAAATATAAGATGTGTTTAAAGACTCAAAGACTGACATTTGAAAATTGGCAATGAACTCCCATTTCCTGCTCGGCAGAAGAAAATTCTTTTAATACTTTTCTAATGTTTATAATTTAGCTCAATATTTCCAACATGCTAAATTGATTACTTTTCTATTTTTCCTTTCTTTCTTTTTATTTTTATTTTTTTTAGTATTGGCATTTTATTATTGGCATCCAATAGAAGACCAGATGACCAGACTGATGTTTCTCTTTGGTGATAAAAGTCAGGTGTCACTCCTAACAATGGAGCTCCAGAAAGTCAGCCGAGAGATGCGTTAGGCATCACAGGTCCAACATCATATTCTCTCAGCCCACACCTTTGCTTTAGTCCTGTTCTCTCGTCTCTATCCTCCAACGTGGAACACTTTTAAGAATGTACTCAGCCATTCTGGAGCTGAACTGGAAGTTGAACAGAGTTAACTCCCTTGAGTCAGTCCTGGCTAATGAGAGACAGGAGTTGGAAGACAAATGTTATTTTCTTTGTCTTGGACTGACAATCCCAAATATCTACATGGGATTTAGAAACCCAAATGAGACCACATCACAACTATCCATGCAGGTAGCTAGCATGATACTGCATAGTACTGACTTTCCTTCCTTTCATTCACTCATGTCAGTCTGCCTTTCATAAGAACTATTTCCATGGAGGCTCTTGACTCTGGAATTTTTTATTGGGAAACTCTGGCTTTGAGGTACAGTGACCTGCTGTGATTATGAAAGGAGAGACATACAAGGGAGAAGGTCTGTTCTTTCTTGTGTCATCATAGCTGAGACTATGATGATGTTTGGAGCTGTGAAAGAGGAAAAAGAATTACACACACACACACACACACACACACACCAATAACAACAACAACAAATGGTGGGGCTGCAATTTCAAACCTGTATAATAAGCCAATTCTGAAACTGATTTCTTGTTATGTGAAGTCATAGTGATTTAAAATTGCTACTAACCAGGAATTCCTTACTTGCATATGAAAACATACAAATTTACTTTGTGTTCTTCCCTGGCTTTCTTTCTGTCCTTCATGAAAAAAACTTTGTCTCATGCCTCATCCTTTGCACACACTGTTCCTGCCTTGCAATGGTCTCCTGTTGGGTTTTTTTCTTGCTCCTCTTATATATTTTATTCTCATTCTTCCTTCAAGATTCAACTCAGGCACCTGTCTAATATCACCTTCAGAATGTTTGCAAGAGTATCATAATCTGCTGTGATATATTAATCTCAGATTTTAATATTTCTAAAGATAAAACTCTTTTTAGAGGTTATCAGAATGCATGGCCTTTGGCTATATATTCAATAATAAATCAGGTATGATTATTAGTGGGAAGTATTGACAGAATGATTATGTGAGGAAACCACAGATTGGGTATAAAGTCTGGGTCTCCTATTTCAAGGGGAAAAGAACAGAGGTTGTATACAGATAGTAAAAAAAAATCCTTGCTGTATAAAAGTGACTAAGGTGTTATATAAAATAAATGATGTCAAGTAATATTTATCATTCTTTCTAAGAAATAAATTATTTTTCTCTCAGGTTTTTTTTTCAGATCTGGCAAACAGCCCTAATGCCAAGGTTTCTTGACACATAGTCTTGTTTTTAAAAAGCAATTCATTTGTCACCAAGTTCAATGGATACATGAGTCAAAATCATTAGCGAAGATGGACAACTTTTCAGGACAGTTATAGGCAGAGTTTCTGAGTGAATAGCATTAAAACAAATTTGAATGATGCTTCATAAGCTTTTGTTTTTCAAACCCATTCTTCCGTTTTGTGTTAAATCTAAGTGTCTTTCTTTGGCCCTTGTGTTAAAGGTTGGTTACAAGCTGAGGGACTGTTAGAAAATGATTGGATCATGAGGGCTTTGACAGATTGATTCATAGTGATGGCTTCATTGAGAGGAATGTCGGGCTAGAGGAAGGGCTCATTGGGTACATGTCTTTGAAGGGCATGCCTTGCCTCTGGCCTCTTCCTCTGTCTGTCTTAGCTTCCTGGCTTCCATGTGAGCAGATTTCTTCCACAACACCCTATAACATGATGCTCCTCCTCACCTTCTCAGCCTGTAGCAAAGAAGCCAGCCAACCATGGACTAAATCCTCTAAACCTCATAAGACAAAATATTCTCTCCTCTTGGAAGTTTTTTTCTCTCTTGGATATTTATCAAGTGATGGAACACTAAGAAATGTTTTAAACTCTGCTGTTTGATGCTGTGGCTGGGATCCTATAGGCTGCATTGCTATTTTGCCTGTCTGTTTTAGAAGCTCTTTTGGCAGATAACACTAGAGAGAGGTCAGAAGGCAAGAGAAAGGAAAGGGCTATGATCTTCCTATTGGTTTTCTGTGTCTATTGTCCCCTCAACACTCCTTTACCCCAGCAGCAGCAGGACTTGATTCTAGTAACAGTTTATTTTATTTCTCGGGTTCTTTGTCCATAATCTCAAAGTCAACACTTCTTCCTCACTGATGTCTTTATGAGCTGAGTTCCCACCTTAATAGGACCTTCGTCTGAGGTCCAAAGACATCAGCAGCTGCCCAATATAATCTCTTCTTCAGACTTATGGTTTCAGTTCTAAATAAGACCATACTGTGAACTCAGGTTTTCTAATTACCCAAGGTCTAGAGATCCGAGGTAGATTCTGTAATTTCTTCTAGTTTTTTTTATCTGTATCAGTCAACTTCTCATTGCTGTGACCAAATACTTGACAAAATCAGTTTAAAGGAGTCTGGGTTTATTTCAGTTGGCACTTCCAGGGTACAGTCCATCTTGGCACGGAAGGCAGTGGCAGGAGCTGGTCACATTCAGTCCAACAGCGAGGAAGCAGGGCAGAGTGAAAGCTGCTGCTCAGCCAGCTCTCTTCTCTAGACAGTGCAGGACCCTACCCACAGTTAAGGTACATCTTCTCACCTAAATTAACCTAATCAAGTTAATCTCTCACTGGCGAGTCTATGACCTGTCAAGTTGATAGTCAATATAAACCATCATAACTTATTAACTAAATTCCTACATTAAATTCTCTCTATTAAAACAACTAGCCTGGGTTCTATTTTCTTAACTAGAACTACCACATGAGACATATCAAGAATCTACTATAAAACACAATACGGTATTTATTATTAGTTCCACATAGTCATAGAATGAAGGTAAATGTCTTAATGCTTGTAAGCATTCTTTTCATTATATTACATATCCATGAGCTTCTTGACAGGGAGATGAATGCATTAATTTTAATATTTGTTGAGCTACTACTTAGTCAAAACTGTCTCACATGGTTCCGTGAATGAAGTAGAATTGATGGAGAACATGCTAACAGTACAGAAGAAAGACTGCCTCGTGAAGTCATGACTACCTCAGTAGGAATTTAGTCTTGGGTGGTACAAGCTGGTGCAAAGCCGATGATGGTCTCTGAGGAGTTTGAAGGAGATGAACTGTCACATTGTAACAGGATCATTTGAATTTTATAATCAATTTGGAAAGTGGTTTTATTGATGACTCATAGAAGCTGAATTTTGAAATAAATTACTGACCAAAGGTTTGATCCAGGTATATCCCACAAACAAATGAATGTGTTCTGATTGATCGATTCTCAGCTGATGGTAGTTTGGGTTTTACAACCTTGCTGGAGCTGTGTTGTCGGGGGCAGGCCTTATGGGATTATAAACCAGCTTCCCCTTGCCAGTGTTTGGCACACCTTCCTGCCGCTGTTTGCAGTGCTGTGGCGGAGGTGATGTCCACCCTCTGCTCATGCCATTATTTTCCCTGCCAGGATGGAGTCTTCCCTGGAGTCTGTAAGCCTAATAAACCCATTCCTCCACAAGCTTCTTTTGTTTGGGTTCTTTCTGCACAGCAACTAGAAAGCTCGCTATATTATGAATTTTATATTTTCTTCTTTCACAGCCTCTAGAAGATCAAAATGACTGTTCTTCTTGAGTTAGAGCACACATACATTGATCCACATATAATAACAGAAAGATCATTAATCCATATTTATACTGCATCTGTTCAAGGGCCCCCCTCTCTCTCCCATGGAATATTCTGTCAAGAAAATGAAAGAAAAGTTGGAAACTAGTACTTCCATAGATGGCACTGGCAGAAGAAAAGTACGTTTTGACAATACGGCAGGTGCGTTAACATGTGTGTAACATGAGTTGGCATTACAAGGGATTCTAGAAGCCAAAGGAAATGATACCCTCTTCAGTCCCGACTAGGAATCCTTTGGGGACTGAGAAAGAGTTGTCTTGAAAAGGGAAATGAGGTTAGGATTCAAGCCAAATGTTATTTACACTTCAGAGATTCTTAGGCCCGGCCCTGTCAGTAGCCTGTCTTTCCTAGAATAGAGCTAAGAAAAATGACTTTCTGTTCTCAAAGCACAGAAGCAAAATGACATGACATCACATACGTACTCCTTGTGGCTTGAGAAAGGGGATGCTAATGGATGGTACCCAGTAAGAAAAGAGATTAGAAACAGAAGCTGCTGTAAAAATAAATGTACTCAAATGGGAAGGATCCACCATTCGCTCCTGGTTATTATGACTTGGTTCACATGGTGTCCAGACTCATCTTAATTTCTACAACTCTCCTGTACACTCGTCTCTTGGCGATAAAGGAGCATGAGACCAAATGAATTCACAGCTAAATGTGGTTTGCCTTATGGACACATTTGTGAGTGTCTACCCATAAACGGGAGGACCAGTGAAAGAAATTATGGTAAAGCGAGGTGGGGATGGAGACAGGAAAGCAATAATAGTTTTTGAGCATCTGCTATATAACAGTCACTGAACTAGTTATTTAAAGAAAAAGCTTTCAGTTTTAAGATAATTTATGTGCAGTTGTCAGAAAAATAGAGAATGTATCTGACTGTTTCTGTTCTCCCATGATATCATATTTATCTCCCATGATATGATATTTATTTATTTGCAAGCAGAGACAGATAGAAGAGACACCAACAGAAAGAATGGGTGCACTAGGGCCTCCAGCCACTGCAAATTAACTCCAGATGCATGCACCACTTTGTGCATTTGGCTTTATGTGGGTACTGGGGAATAGAACTCTTGGGCGTTAGGCATTGCAGGGAAGTACCTTAACTGCTAAGCCATCTCTACAGCCCCACCCCCATGATATCTCATTAACACTGGAATATAATATAAAGAGATTTTGGAAAATATATCCAAGATAAAATTGAATTAAAATTTTAGATTCATATTTCAGTTACTCATCAAAAGCAAATATATCTATGAGAAATGATGAATGAAATTATATTGGTCATAACTGAAAATGAGGACATTTGTTTAGTAAAAACAGGCTGACATTCTGGTTCACTATTTACAAAACATAAATTGCAAAGGAAATCCAAATCTCCAAAGAAAATATATTGTATTAGAATATGGGTTATGAATATGAAAATTAGATAGAACATGAGATGTGATTAGTGTTGAGAATAACTTATTAATCATGACACAAAATCTAGACACGGTATTGGAAAAGGATAGATTTGCATGCAAATTAAAATACTGAGTGGGAAGATGCATCAAAAACTTGAAGTTAAAACCACAAATAGAGACACATATTTGGAACAATTATGAGAGATATTTTGTTTTCTTTGTAAAATGTTCTATCAAACAGAAAAAGGAGGAAAATTTAGGATGAAAGGGGGTGTTATAGTTTGAATGTATGTTCCCTGTAGACTCAGGTGTTTTATTAGAACTTGTAACCTGTGTCTCCATCCACCTGGCTCGAGGAGATGTCACTGGGGGCAAATCCTGGGGTCCAGTTCTAAGGTGTGTTTGGGGGGCCATATCTGATTTCAAGACCAAAGCTATGCAGAGCAGTCTGAGCTCTTGTGGGTTCCTTACTACTTGCTGCTCTTTGCACTTGCTGCTTTTTGGTATGCGTACTGATGCCAGTGTTTTGCTTGCACAGTTTTTCTCTCTGCTTGGATTTATGAATGGGAACAGCTTCTTCTGCCACAGATGGAACATTCCCCTGGATCTATAAGCTGAAAAAAAAACCCTTCCTCCTATAAACTGTGTCTGGTTTGGATATTCATCCCAGCAATATGGAACTGTCTATAATCAGAAAATAGAACACAGGAATAAGTCCATAGTTATGTCCAGACAGTGAATAGAGATCTAAAATAATTCTGAACTTACTTCTAATTATTAAATGGAAATTAAAAAGTTAGTGTCCTATTGGGTTGGCATAGACCACCAGTTAGTTGTTGAACAGTATTAGAGGGTGGAGAAATGAAACACATCCACTGATCTTTCTTGCCCGGCAGAACCAGTTGCTAAGACCTTATTGGTGAAGACAGATACCACATGCTTCAGTTGTAGGACACTGAGAAATCAAGCTGAACTGAGCTGGAAGCTTCCTCCCTGTTGGCTAGCTGTCATACCTCTGGAAGGTTCTGTGTAGGCTGCTAGAATACAAAAGTCATCAACAATCTTACCCAGCGGTGGACCCTGCAAGTTATACAACTGACCATCCAGACCAGATGGTGCCCAGTAGTAAAATACAGGCATGATTGTTAGGAGGGTAACCAAGTGTTTCTGATTGGCTTTGAGGTCTGCTCATGCCAGGGACTGAAAACCTAGTCAAAAAGCTGGGGAGGTCTTAAACTCTAGGAGGGAAGCTACTAAATGAGTTTGACTAAATGAGGAAGGTTTTGCCATCAAATCACTCTAAATATTTGTCCATGGGTTAGTGTTATTTTCACCTTTGGTTAGAGAAGCTTCTTTTTTTGCAGTTGACATGACTGTTAGGGACACTCAAAACTCCCATTGCTGAAAATAAGTGACTATGGAGTCCTCAGGCTATATCACTCCTCCAAGGATCAGAGAACAGCATGGAGACGGGAGCAAAAGTAATGTAAAAATCCAGAGGATGTGGAGGAATGCTGTGGAGCACTGCCTTTTGGGAGTGACATGGCCATTACATTCATGACCTCACGGTAACTGTCATTACCTGTCCAAGACCTGAACAATATTGGGCCTATTAGCAATCTGACATAGATGACGGAGGAGGGAATGAGGTCTCTACCCCTCGCCTAAAGGAGTTATGGGCAGTTAATGGGTGCTGAGGAAATGGGAGGAATTTTCTTCAGTGGTGTAGCTACTGGTACACTGCATGTGCTCTGGTAAATAATCTCCATCCATGCTCATGCAGGCAATCCTAATTAAACTCAGTAAATCTCTCTCTCTCTCTCTCTCTCTCTCTCTCTCACACACACACACACACACACACACACACACACACACACACACAGGATGATCAAAGTGTAGGACTAATTAGGAAGTAGAAGAGGAGACAAGAAAAGGTAATGGATAGAAAAGGATGAAAACAGGAAACTCACCCAGGAAGATGCTAATTGCTGCAAGGGTTTTAATAGAATGGCAAAACAAAACAAAACAGAAACAGATGTCACCTGAATGAGCTTAATAGAGAAAAGTCTTAGTTGGATAGAAATGCCTAGGTCTTTTCATTATGGTCTGGTTGTATTCCTTCTAGACTCAGAAGCTGAGGCAAACCTTAGAAACTGTAGGCTGTCAGCTCATCCTGTCTGTAAATGGCTAGGAGTTCTTTCTTGAAGAGTTCAGAAGAGCAAACTGACATAATGTCATTTGCATATCATGACTATACATATGTGCACACACACAGAAAAATACTTAGGAGAAAACACAAGAAATGGGTAACAGTATTGTCTTAAATGGTAAGATTTGTGGTTGTATATTGCTTTTTTATATGCTATTATATAATAAATATATTTTAGCAAGTACATGCATTACTTTTATAATTAGTATCAGAAGTAGTTGATGAATTTAATAATGGTTTTCGGGAATTACTGAACACTCCCTCAGGTCTAGCATGCTCAGCATCCCTTAATCCTTTACCTGTTTAGAGACTTTCTCTGACCTTTTTCTCTTCATTTTCTTTGCCCTATCTTAACATTTTTCTAATTAATTATTCTGCTTTGTTTTATTCATAATAGATACCTTGTGAGTTCTGACCCATTTGTTTCCATGTTTACTTCTGGCTTTCTTCCCCTATGGAATCAAATGCAAGAGTGCAAGACTTAGTGCCTTGTTGATTACTACATCTCCTACCTGCTTGTAAAGTCCTGGCACACAGGAAATGCTCAGTAACTACTTGTTAAACTGATTGAATGAGTTGTTAACCACATTAAAAGGATGAGGACATCATATTGACCCATTTCACTTAGAATTCAAATTGACTTTCTCCAGCATTAATACTGGCTTCCTTCTCTGCTCCTCCTTCCATACCACTCAGTTAATCATCTGTTTGGTAGAAGACCTCTGACCCTGTAAGAGATAGCAAAACAATGTTTATCCCATCCTCAAGCAGCTGACAGTTGGGAGGAGCAGAAATATGGGTCATGACTAACTGGCCAATCTTTGACTGAATGAAGAAGCCCTGAGCCTAGAAAGCAGGTTAGGGGAAGGCAAGAAGAGAAATCATGTGTTGTTAGCTGGTGTGGTGCAGAGTCATGACCGTACTCCTATAATGGGAAAGCACCTTCAACTCCTGGCTACTGGGATTTACCCCCACACCCCCCACACTGAGAGGGTTCTTACATGTTATTCCTCCTCTGTCATGTTTTTCTCCCATATGGTTTCTATGGTTCCCCTGCATCTCTAATGCATGAGAAGGATGGCTGCCATGCGTGCCAGCTGGCTGGTGGGCTCTGTTTTCTCACCTCATCACTGCCAACCCTGATTGAGAGAGCTAGGCCTCATTCCCATTTAATCCAGCTTTATCTCAGAGTAAATTCCCTGAACACAACCATTCCTAGAATGGAAAAAGAGATAGAATCAGGAGGCAGCATGTCCCCAACCATCATTGGATCTTTACCATGGAAATTTCTATTGGTGACGCTTGTTAGTAGGATGCCTCTGATAATAAAGATGGGTACATTGAAATGTCTAAACATAAAGGACAAAACAAAAATACTTAAAAATCTCAATATGAAAAATGTGAATCAGTTACTCGGGTAATAGCCTTGGAATTTCAGATTATTAGAAAAGAAAGGGTGTGTGTGTGAATTGTTTTGCATTCTTCTTGTTTTTGAAAGATGAGGACACTGATCACATAGAAAGTAAAGTGATCTGATTGTAGTCGTAACCACGTTTTCTGAATCCGTCCTCTCTGGAAGTGAGGACACTCAATATACATTATTGAGTGTTAAGTGGAAGTCCTTAGGCGAGCCATTGGCTGGCTGAGTCACTGAACCCTTGGGTGAGACTCATAAACACCATGTTTCTGTTGCCCCTAAAGTTGTGTAGAAGTTAACATTCTGGATTCTAATTAGAGCAACATGGATTTGGTTCTTGTTTTATTATATGACTTGTGTAAGCAGCAATACCTTTAAGAGGCAATTTATTCATCTGAAAGAGACAGAGGGTAAAGGTACCTGTTTCATAGAATTATAAAGATTAAGTGAGCTAAGGCACTAAAGCGCATAACAGGATCCTTGGCTCAAAACGGCACTTGATAAACACTGGCTATTTAAGGTGAGGTTATTAAAGGCAAGGTTTTGTGAAGGGCTCTCCTGCTGTCTGGGATGCCAGATCAGCCAGCATCCCTCTGTTTCACCACATCTATTGCTTTAAGATAAACTTGACAATTCAATACATCTACCTTCCTCCCAAGAACATCTCACTTAAAAATAATAATAAAGCAGTTAATTTTAGATAATCCAGTGTGTCCTTAAGTATCTTCAAGTTATGATATCTTTGGAGTATGAAAGGACTGGGGAAAATAAGTGCAAGGAAAATGCTAGAATTTTGTGATACTTGAAATTATCACTCACCTTCCTATTTCTCCCAAGATGTTCTGAGTTGACATTGGCTGAAATATGCAAGAATCAGAACCCCAGCCTTTGAAGAGCTCAGTATTCCTTGAAGAGTCTTACCTTAGTTTCTGAAAAGCAACTGCGTGATTATAATATTCTGTGTAGTGTTTTGATGCAGCTTCAAGACTGGAGGCACTGACTTTATCCATCCATTATGGGCTCAGATCCTATGTCAAAAGGAACCGACTTCCTATTTAAAATAAGTCTAAGTGCTTAAAGAAAAAGCAGTCTTGGGCAGGCAGGTTAAGAGAATTTGTCATGATAAACTACCCATTAGGCTTTACTAGGCATTCAATCCACTCCTAATACCATAAAATTTTCTAAATCTTCTAAAGACCTATGGAGTCTGAAACAGATTCCTTAGCTCTCCCCCACAGAGAGTGAGATACAGTACATCACGTCAGGAGTGAGTCCTCAAAGCAAAAATGTTTAATTAGCAATCTCCCACATTGATTCAGAATTAGGGTCATTTGAACCAAACAGAACAATGTTGATATAATGGCACACATATATGGGTGCCAGTTATAAAGTTAACCCAACCCATCTCTCTTTTCACTCATATCTTTCTTGTGAAACCACTCAGTATACCTATAGTTGAGATGTCATTTTATTGTCTAAGAAGCTGAAGAAGACAGAAAAGAATGTAGAAAGCAACTTGTATTGTCATACAGACAAAAAGAATGTATTATTAGGATGCTACCAACATTGTAAAAAATAAGAAATAAAGAGCTCATAGACACAAACACACACATGCATGCGTACACACCCATGAACACACACATGCATAAACATATGCATACACACAGAAACACACATACACACCCAGAGCATACACATACACACACACACACACACACACACACACACATCTGTTAAAAAAAAAACAAAGTGAAATGAAATCCAAAGAAATTGGTTGGATATTGTGAATGGACAGTCATAAATGAAGAATAGTAATGGGTTGATATTTTTCTGTTATCTTTGAAATATTCCTCTTAAACTATATTAATGTTTTACATATTCTAAAAAGAATATTTATCCAGCAAGTATAAGCTACTAGAATTGAATACAAACAGAACACATGGATTGAATTGTAAAGTCAAATTAATAATATGAACACAAGGAAATAATTCCAGAATAAAGTCAAATTAGTTTGGAATCATATCCCATTTGTTTTTTTCTAGAGACAAAAAATTTTGTAAGTCTTGGGCTGGGGACATAGCTTAACTTTATAGAACTTGCCTAGAATGCATGAGACTCAGATTCAATCCCTAGAACTGCAAGAAAAAACAGTCTTTATAATTATCCAGATTCAGAACTATTTATTAATTACAGAAAAAACATGGTACACTTACAATGGAGAAATCTGGCAGCATTATGATCAAATTTATAGTCATCAAGTTTGACAAACTAACAACATATGCCTCCTAATATACTAGACAGGACATAACATCTTGCTGAAAACGTTTAATTTTATTCTAGTCACAATGAAGTGATAAAATAAATTCAAATTGGAAAATGAGCTGCAAAACAAATGGCCATGACTTGACTCTTCAAATATATCAGTGCCTTGCGAGATTTTATTTTCAAAAAACAAAAGGGCTAAGAATGAAAGTTACTAAAGAGACAGAGTAATGAAATAGGGACAATTTTGCAAATTTGTTTGTGGAATATGTGTTATATAATTGTATATATTAAGGTCAATGTTTTCTGAAAATGTTACATGCTATGCAGGGTATGGAAGACAATGGCTTTATTTTATTCTCTTGTGATTATCCTACAATATTTAAAGATGTAGCAATTAATAGTTCACCATAAAAAGAAAAAAATGAAACAAATGTGACAAAATATTAAACAAAATTGTGAGTCCAGGAAAAGCATCTTGTGTTTATGTTTTTATCACTGTTACATTTTGGATATTTGAAAATTTTCAAATTAAAAAAAAATTAAGGATGGAGTAGTGGCAAAACCTCCAAAAATCATTCTTTATTAGAACCAGTGTTGGTTTCCAGAATGGTGCAATATACAGATGTAAGTCTGTTAATATCAATATTCATTAACTGCTTAGTTTAGAGTTGGCATCTCCCATTCCCCAAACCCCACAAGCATGTCCTTATGAAATAGAGGAGATGGACAGAGGTGTGGTGAGTGCTCACTGCCTTACCAACTCAAAGGCACAGTCCCCACTTCAGACCCATCTCTAGAGGGCTAATGGCCAGAACAGCATTATGACTACCCTGGGAAAAGCTCATTTTTTATGATAGTCACTTGGCTGCTGCTTCCTTGTTAATCCAATAATCTATATGAGAAAAGCAATTTGACTTACCTCCTTCCCATCTGCTGTCCATCATCAATCTATATCTTAACTATCAGTGATTTATTAGTGGCGCCTGGGCATCTCTGCTCCATTGGTGTCCTCCTTCTTGACCTCCCGCTTGGATACACATCCCTGGGTTTGTGGGAAAACGCACTCAGCCTGGATATGAAAAGCAAAAACGATGGACTGCACTAAACCGGACTGCACATCCGGGAGCTGCTCTTTCAAACACTTAAAACTCATGCACACCACAAGATCATTCAGAACCTGTCATACAAAATGTTTAAAACCAGAAGAGTTTTTAATCATCTTTTTTTAAAACCAGGGGTTTCAATTTGATTTCCTTAGTAGCCCATGCATCCTCAGCCTCTTAGAGTCCTAAGACCTGCATAAACCCTGGACAGTGATCTCTTTCCTTCGGACAAAGGGGAGGTGGCTGTGAGCCAGAGGTGCACCGGGAGCTCTGAGGCTGGTTCTCTGAACATCAAGGCATTACCTCTTCTTGTTGAGTTTTGTTTTTGCCCATTCAGAAGAGCAAGGCTTTTATTATGACACTCCTAGAGGAGGAAAGAAGCAAATGATGTACATCAAATGTCTGCTCTCTGCTGCCCAGAGAAACTTGCTGCATGTGTCTCAAAAGAAAACGGGTGGTGTAGATTAACTAAGATACACATTTGTGAACTGGCTAGATTCTATTGTGAGTAGCCTCTTTGTAATTGACTTGTAAAGTGAATTTCTCTTTGTGGGCCCAATATTTTGGTTCCCAATGTATTTTTCCCTGAGTCCCCAATTCCAGTTAAGGGCTCTTTGTCACTACAGAGGCCCCTAAGAACTCAACAATAAAGCAGCCTTAATACTCACCCACCACAACTCAGGGAACTGAGAGGAAGAGGGGGCGGAAATATTGTAAGAGCCATGGTAGGGGAGAATATCCAGAGACATGGCCCCCCCCCTCAGTAACAACATTGGAACTGGGTTGACTCCTAGGCTATCCATAACCCCCTACTCCATGGACTGACTCAGTTTTCCCACAGAAGACTACACCCACCTGATTGGGGAATCGGGGAACTGGGGACACCAACATATTATTTGCTCATTCAGTGTATCTAATTATGGATAATAAAGATATAATTTTTAAAAAATAAAAAATTAAATAATACAAATATATAAATCTTAGAAAAAAGAAAAGAAAAGATGTGGTAACAAAAGTAGCATGGAATGAGTAGAAATCCAGGGACCCACTACTTCAAAATCTATTTGCAGTTCTATGAAGTGGGACTCTAAATTACATAGTGGTTAGTTAGGTCACTGACTAGATTTGAACTCTGTGCAATGTGCTGTTTCTCTGCTCCATAGAAAATTTAGCAATATGTTCACAATCTCAGTTATTATTTCTTTCTTTTTCCTTTTCCTTTTCTTTCTTTCTTTTTTTTTTTTTTTTTTTTTTTTTTTTTTTTTTTTTTTTTTTTTTTTTTTTTTTTTTTTTTTTTTTTTTTTTTTTTTTTTTGGTTTTTCAAGGTAGGATCTTGTAAGCACCACCAGGCCCAGCTCAGTTATTTCTTTAAAATGAGACAGTTACTGCCGCCTATAGGGTCATGATCAACAGTAATAATGATCTAATTTATTGATTGATTTTATTTATTTATTAAGTAGAAACTTTGTAGGAACAAATCATGTGTTAGTAACAACAGTTCCTTTCTCTGTCCCCATTCCACTGAGGGCTCTCTTCAGTGGGATTGCTTCTATAAACTTCTGTCAAAGCACTTGATTACCTCCCACCTCCCTGAGGTAAAAGATAAGACCCTATTGTTGAAGACACCACTTGCTGCCAGCACACAACATCCAGAGACCTGGCTGGAATCTGAAAGGAAGCCAGTTCCTAGATGGTTAGCCAGTGTAATGCTAGAAGGGAAATTGACCAACAATGTTGGGAGAAAGCAGAGGACACTGCTATACTACAGCAATCAGTATGACAAAGTATACACACACCTGTGCAATAGTGGCACTGAACCTAGGTGGATAACCCAGGACTCTCTGATTGGCTAAGAGATCTTCTCAGTGGCAAGGCAACCATAGCTGGAACTGGGATTAGAGCCAAACTCCTATGGAGTTCAAGAATCTGGACTCCAAGGGGAAGCTTCCACTGGGCCTGAAGAGGGGATATACCCATCATGATCTCTCCAAACTAATAACAATTAATTTGTCATTGCTTTTATTCTCCATGTCTTGTTAATGTGCTATGATTTTAAATTCTGCATTGATTCTTATTTTCTTACACAACTCCTTCCCCCTCTGTTCTGGGAGTCCTGACTGTCCTGACTTTGCATCTATGTCCTCGGTATTGGCTATAACTGGGCTCCTTTCACCAATGTTCCCCATATTGTCATTCCAGACCATGGCTTTGAACTCTCTTCTGGATGAATGATACATAGAGGACAGTGGAATGAGCTGCTAATAGGTTGAAGAACACTTTCCTGAGATGTTGAGTTTGAAGGAAGGGACAGAGGAAAAGGACACTTTCCATGGTTCCATTATCTACACCTTTTCCCTCCTGAGTCATGAAGCTAACCTAGAAATGCACTTTGTAAGACAACGGGTTTGAACCTGATGCATTTCATTTCTGAAGCACATAAGAATTGCTATGGGTATTCTGACTCATATTTCTCTTCCCCTTGTTACGGGGTATTGGAGAGGGTTAGAATTTAGATAACAGCGAGCAAAAATTTCAATGTACTCCAAGTTTAAAGAGTATCCGAGTTCTTGTCTACAAAGTTAAAGAATTAAAATCATAGACAACAAGATAGTAAGGTATAGTGGGAAACATGGGGAGTTACAGAGTTCTTCAGCCACAAGTGTGGGAAAAACACGTGTCAGAGAGTTTAACAAAATTTACATTGTTCACCTAAACAAGCAGAAGAAAAGATAATAGAGGGCTCCCATCATGAGAAGGAGAGGTTCATGAGGGGAAAAGTCTGAAACCTGCCTGCCTTAACTTACCTAAGGCCTGGAAATGGGAAATTCAGAGGTTCTTCTGCTAGCTTGCCATGTGAGGAAGAGGGAGGGATTTCTTCTAGGGAAGTTAATTTAAGTTTTCCCCAGGTGAGTCAGAGAGACAGCTGATTGGTTCATATTTGACCAATCAGTTTTAGCCCCTAGGTTGTAGCTCTAGCTAGACACCTCACACTCAAGGGAAGGTGTTGTCCCTGCAGAAATCTGACCCTGTCACACCCTTGTAGGAATTAGCACATGCCTTGTATTCATAAAGTGCTTAATAAGTGCTCAAAGAACAAGTGACTCCATTTTAAACTTTTGGAGCAGAACATTGTAGTTGGATATGAGTTTTCCTTGCGTCGTGTTCGCTCAAAACTCGCCTTTATGAAATCCCTTTCTTCTGTCCAAGAGTTGCATTTCTTTCACAAGAAATCATCTCCTGGCATCTTTTCTTAATTAACAGCCTTTTCCAGTACTTTTTCCCCTTTCTGCGAGTTTCCCACCATTGTCTGCTTGCAGCTACTAATGTTGAGAAGCTGAGTAGACATGCTAATGAATGCCTGGTGTGTGGGAGCACCTTTAAATATTTCTGGACTGGCCAGGCAGCCTGTTCCTACTTACTTTGTCTAAAATAAGCCAGAGTTGGCAGGCAGGGGATGGGTTCTTTGCAGTTTCAATCTGTGGAGGAAGTTCTGGCTTGCACTAGCTATCTATTCTATTTAAGCACAAACAAACACCCCACCTCTCCAAAAAGACCTCCCGTCGACACCACACATCAAATGCCAGATCCAACCTTGCTCACAAACTTGTCCAAAGGACTGGAAAGCAGCTGTACGCTACATGTTTATTTCAGGCTGTCAGTTAATTTAGTAAAGTCTCCTGCTTTTCTCTTGATTCCTACATGGATGTTAGCTGCATTCTACAGATCCAGAGACATTGTGTCACTGAATGGTAATTGTCTTTAGAACTCCTATGGCTGAAATTGAATATTTCCATCTGGGAATTTTGTACACTTTGCTATTTATTGTTTATTTATTCTTCCCTGGAGCTTTGAGAAAAATGATGTGGATAGCCTGTTTTACAAAAGGTTACAAGGGTGTCTGAATTTCCTGGAATCTAGGTTGACATCTGTAGCACTAATCTGAGAGTCTCATTCTGAGTCATGCATTTCATGGGGAAGCATGGAGTCACGCTAGTTAATCCCCCTTTGGTATGTTTTGCAGCTGTTAGGACTTCGTGACCTTTACACAATGACACAGAGAATCTCGCTGATCAGAGAGCAAGCTGGAGGGGACAGGTTGGAAGCCTGGAGAGATTGCAGGTTTTGAATAAGATGCAGGGTGGTTGCCAACTCTCTTGTTGATGTGGGCATGGGTCTTGAGCCAAGAAAATTTCCAGTGTTCCAGTCTATTCTAAGAATATTCTTTTCCCATGGAACTTTCCAGGTGAATTTTTAGAGGCAGGGAATTTACAATGATAGCCTATGGCATGCTGCTATTTCTCTGTGTGGGGCTCTGTGGAATATTACTGCCTTGTCCATTAAAGATTTGTACTGGGGGCTGGAGAGATGGCTTAGCGGTTAAGGTATTTGCCTGCAAAGCAGAAGGACCCAAGTTTGATTCCCTAGTGCCAACATAAAGCCAGATGCACAAGGTGGTACATGTCTGGAGTTCTATTGCAGTGGCTGGAGTCTCTGGCGTGCCTATTCGCTCTGTCTCTTTCTCTCTCACTCAAATAAATAAATAAATAAATAAATAAATAAATAAATATTTGTATTGGAAACAGTTGTAACTGTGAATTTCTGTACACATCCTCTTCCCTGCTGCTCACTGAGCATGTGTGAAACACAAGCATCTCATCTATGGTACTTTCTTTCCTTGAGAAGGTAGGGATAGGGGAAAGAGAATACATGTGGTTGTGTAGGGAACTTGTCTTATCTCCATGTTTGTTGGGTTTTGAGTCACGGATCCCTGGCCCCCTGCGAGTGAGCCTGTCTCTCTGGCCAGCAGGAGACGGGCTCCATCGGGGAAAGGTGAATGTGGGCAGCTAGAGATTCACACAGCTGGGAGACATGTCCAGGCAAATCTCAAAACTTTTTTTCCAGCATCTAGCCTTATATACAATCCAAGGCTGCATTGTATAGTCTTATCTCTTTCACAAGGGAGCTCAGGAAGCAGGAACAAAGCTATTAGCATTACTTTTATCACCCCTGCCTCCGGGGGACACAGGTGTGCTAGGATCAAAAGGCATGAGTTACCATGCTCATGGCTCGGACCAAAAGGTGTAAGTCACCTCATCCTGCTGCATATTATATTCTAAAACTTAGCTCACAGATATTCAGCCAGGCTGGGTCCCAACAAATGTTCTGCTTCATGACCACCTTATTCTTCTTGTTCCTACCCTCCGTGGAAGAAGCACATCTTTGTGTACAAGTAGCACTTGGCATTTTCTCAAAGTATTCATTATATATAATATATATATGTAAAACTGGTACTAATTTCAACTTGGATCCCATTACTATTGTGGGATATATTCAATTTGAAGACATCAATACCAACTTCATTTACGTATTCCAGGAGCTGTTGACTTTCTCTGTGCACCAGGGATTTTTCCCTGAATTCCACCCCATGGCTCAGTCATACTCCTTAGAGCTACTCTAAATAAGTATTCAGGTTAAATTGCTGGTAAGTGGTTATCACATTCTCGTCACTCATCTCAGCTGCAGGAGTCCTTTGTTGCGTGAACCAACAGGAAAAGTAACTCTCACAGCTGGAGAAGTGGAAAAATATGTGATGAGATGGTAATCAAACTAATTGGCCAAGTCTGGTAATCAGTAGGTAATCCAATAATTTTGACATAGCAAACAAACAAGAGATTGAGTGGGATTGGTTGATTTCAAGCAAGAAGAAAACATTCATTTGCAATAGGAATGGCTATTCTGGCTCGAAATACTTAATATTTAAGTTTCTTCCTATTGACTTTCCTCACAGACAGTGAAACTAGGTACAGATGGCTGGCTGACTAAGAATTGCAATGCATCTATGGTGCAGGCTAATGCAGAGAAAACTTGAGGATTTATATCAGACCAGCTTATAGTGGATGTTTTTATGCCACCCCAAGAGAATGTGCATGAGCTGGTCAAAGCATTGCCAACAACAACACAAAGGCAGATATAACAAATGCTTCCTCACTTTTAATTACAAGTCTCAGTAGCCATGGTCCAGCTTCTTCTTGGCCTGTTATCTTCATGAGAAGTAGTTGTCTGTGTTTGAGGCCCCTATACCAGCAACAACATCATTCCTTGGGCCATTTTAGGAATACAGATTCTCAGGCCCCTCTCAAAAAATTGCGGCTTACCATGTCTTCCAGATAATTTGATGGATACCAATATCCCAGGCACACCAGTCCCCAGCATTACTACTGAGTACGGTCTGCAGACTAGCTGAAGGCATCCTTCAAACCCAGTCTGCATTTTCAACCAGACCCCATGAAGTTTCTGTACCACTGGTCGAGATGCATTATTCACACTTCCTCAGAGTTGCTTCACAGCCCATCTCCAGCCATGACTTCAGCTCTCCTGAACCTGTTCTCGGACTACTGAGATGTGAAATCAAGATGTTCAACGGCTGCTTTTCCTCCAGTCCTCACACTCCTCTCTGCTGCATTGCACATAGCTGCCCATTCTCTCTTTGGACACACACACACACACACACACACACACACAGCATATTTTTTGGAAAATTATGTGTATTGCTTCCTTGGCTTAGGTATATTCTCCTTTATTTTTTTCAAACATATAAATGTTGATAACCTCCCTCACCCTGCTCAGGGTTCTGTCTTCAGCTCACAGTTCTCATTCTGTACATTTCTTGATATCTTACCTCATATATAGTTGACAGTGACATTTATATCCTTCTCTGGTATTGAACTGTTTGGAGGATGTTTATAAATACCATGTAGGCACTGCAAACTCAATGTTCAATTCAATGATCATTACTTCACCTTTCAACTTCCTTCTGCTTCTAGTTTTTCTTGCAATATGGCATCACCATGCATCCAGTCACCCAAACTAGATTGCAATTTATCCCTGATTTTTTTCTTTACTCCCAATAGCGAATTCCAGTGTCTATCCAGTATTCACCCTTTAAATAAAGAGGCAAAATACTAATCCTCAAGACTTAGCATAAAGCCTACATTTCATAGGCTACCTTGTAACCAGGCTTAGCAATATGTCTTTGTTTTGGCCCCAAAATGTAAGTAGAAGTCTACTTTTCTCTAAAATGAGGGAGCACACTGCTCTTTTTCTTGCTTCCTTCACTCTTTCTTGGTGAGGAAGTGGAAAGAATTGTGTCTTTATGTGAGTAAAGCCTGAATTCTCTGTGTAAAAGAAATAAATGTCTGGGAATATAGCTTAGAGGTAGAGCATTTGACTGCCACAGATTTCCATCTTATAATTATTTTTAGATCTTCTGTTCTCACAGTTGAATGTATCCTGAGATATGAAGCCCATGTTTAATTATCATCAAGACTTAGTGATTTTACCTCAAAATATGTTTGGTTCAAAGAGAAAATTATAACAAATTTAGCTTGACAGATCTTAATTGGCTTTTAATTGAGATTTAAGAATTGTGCAGCAACCCAGACTAAAAATGGTTCAGCATATTCCAGCCTGCCACATGTACAGATTATACTTCCAACCAGAGAAAAGGAAGTGACATATGGTAGTTGGAAGTGAGGTACAGAAATAGCTTGATTGGTTAAATTTTAACATTTGCCTTATTTGAACCTGTTTTGAACTTTTGGCTACCTGTGGTTGGCTGAAGGTTGGCTATTGTGATTGGCTGAGTTTCAGGTATTTGGTTTCAGCATACCTTACAGTCTGTAAACACATAAAGTTAGCTTATAGTTTCTTATGTATGAAGAAATATTTAGGCCAAACTTAAATAGTGAGGCAGCTGTAGACCAAACATAATTCATTTAGCAGTTAACACCTGAATCCTGTTTGACAAAAATTATGAAAATATTTCTTAACTGATATTAAAATATCCAGTTCTATAACCTTCAAATGCATCCTCCATTGGGTGAATAATATAATTAAATGAAAACTCTCATATTGCCATTTCTTTGCTTAAAACTCTATTTTTAATCCATTTTCCAAATGAGTAGCTTTCCAGTTCATGTTCTTGTGAATTTCTTATGAAATTTCTTCCGTTTTCCAAAATCCTATGTTTTCATAGGAAGTCCATACCTCTACCTCCATTCTGGAATGCCCCATGCCACTCCTTTTCCGGAGGCACATCCTTAATTATCCATCAAGATTCAGCTCAAGGCATTAATCCATCAGTCCAGTTGTAAACAGTCATTTTAATTGCATACCACCTGAGTCCACAGTACACATACAGGTGCATACAGGTGAATTTGAACATGTTTGTGTGCAGAGGCCAGAGAAAGACACAGTGTCCTATTTAAAAAATATACTTTTATTTTATTTATTTGAAAACAGAGGGAGAGAGAGAGAAAGAGAGAGAAGAGAGAGAGAGAGAATGGGTGTGCCAGGGTGTCTAGCCAGTGCAAACAAACTCCAGATGCATGTACCACTTTGTGCATCTGGCTTTCCTGGGTGCAAACCTAAGTCATTAGGTTTTGCAGACAAGGGCCTTAAATTTTGAGTCATCTCTCCAGCCCTCACCTCCTTATTTATTTATTGTTTTTGAGACAGAAACTTCCATGGAACCTAGTGTTCATTGGTTAGGCTAGGCTACCTCACCAGCAAGCTTAGGGATCCTTCTGTCTCCTCATTGGCATTGACACACACTTCTTAGTTGGTCAAACTGTAAGTTTTTCAAATCTGTCTGCTCTGCTTTTTCTTCCAGTTCTCATTATAAATCTAAATGAAAGAAGACAGCAAACTGATGCTGCAGTATGAACCTTGTGCTTCCCTGAGCTTCCCTCTTCTGTGTTAGTTAGTCTGTCACAATTAAACTTTCCTGCAAAGTCTCAGGGCATGCAAACAATGTAGACAAGCTCCTTGTCAGAATCTGACAAAATGACCTATACACAAATTCCAACAGAATCCTCCTTTGCCTGAAACCTTGTGAATACAGCTTTATTGTCTGCATTTTGTCAGTATTTAAGACTGCTAAGATCCTTCCAACATCACCTATTGAGCTTCGCTTAACCTACTCTAGGGCTTCCGTAGCCTGCTTCTCCAAACTTGTCCAAACTTTTACTGAAAGTCAATTCAAAAGCTTCTGAAGCAAGGAATTAGATTAGAGTCAGAGAAGTAACATTACTTCTTAGGGCTAATTTCCCATGTTAGCTCTGTGTCACTGTGACAAAATACCTGAGAAAATCAACTTAAAAGGAACAAAGACATATGTCTGCTCCACGCTCAGAAATTTCAGGCCATATCCAACATGAACTGACAATTAATTGCTGATTGTTTCATTGCTATGGGTCTCCTGTGAGGCAACACTCTGGTGGTTAAACATGCTTACCTAATGGCAGCCAGAAAAGGTGGGGGAGGGGAAGAAAAAGAATGAGAAATGAGAGTGAACAGAATAGATTACCCTAGACTGGCTATGCCCTTCAAAACCATGCCCTCCCTCTGTGACCCAATTAGTTCCTCTAACCAAACCCTTCCTCTTAATTGTGTATTCAGGTATCAAGTTGTAGTTCATGATCCAATCATAACTCTACGGGACCACCAATGGAGACGAGGCAGGCCTTCCACGCATGAGCCTTTGGAGGACATTTTCTATTCAACCCATACTGTTTTCAATATATTTTAATATTTATAAAATAAATTTTAATTTCCTTGTGTTAATGACATCTCTCAAAAGAAGGTGCCATGGATTTTTCAAATGAAACTTTCAATGATTTTTGTCTTGGTCCGCATCTAATCAGTTGCCAAGTGCCATTAATTACAGTCTCAAGTTTGTGTTCTTTATTATTTCTCTCTTTTTTGAAGCTATAAGATAATTTTTATTCAACTTGTTAATTATTTTCATATTTAACTACATCTCTTTCCATTAAGACTTTCTATAAGCATGTAAGAGTAATGGATTATTCAAAAATAAAGAACCATTAGGGAAGGATAATTTTTTAAAAGTCATTCTTTTTTTATAAAATATATCTTTATTATCCATAGTTACAAACACTGAATGAGCAAATAATGTATTGGTGTCCCCAGTTCCCCGATTTTCCTCTTCCCTGTTCCCAAATCAGCTAAGTATCCTCCTCCTTGGGCATTCTGGATCAGTCCATGGGATAGGGGTTATGGATAGCCTAGGAGTCAACCTGGTTCCACCCCCCTTTGTATGTTGTTACTGAGGGGGGCCATGTCTCTGAGTAGTCTCCTCTACCATGGCTCTTACAGTACATCCGACTTTTCAATAATGTCCTCCTAGCTCATAGTCTCATCTCCTGTCAATGGATCCCCAGTCCATTGTAAATGCACTTAGAGAGATATACCAATTCGAGCCCCTGTATAATCTCCCATTGTCTCCAACATTACAGGTTCTTCACATCTCAGCCTATTCATCACCATTACTCATCACTGTTTTCCTTCCAACAGCCTAACCTTCAGCCAGACTGGAATGCTTACCCTTCCTGAAACATGCGTTTTCATTAATGTCTTTCCTGCCTCCATTAGTGTATTTACAGTGTCCCTTAAGTCTAAAATGCTTCTTGTTTTTGTTTGCTCTGCAATTCTACGGTTTCCAAGGCTCATGGAAAAATCTTGCCCCTTCCATGAAATCAGATACGTTCCTCATCTGTACCCTTCCCAACTTTAAGAAATGTTCCTTTAGAGAGAACTCTAACACTCTTCATTTTATAGCTGTTTGTGCAGTTTTTGACTATATCTATCTGTTGAAGAACATGGTTTGTATTTAATCATCCTTTGCTCTACTGGTACTTACCACACTCTCTCATGAATAGTGTTTATGCCACAAATTTTTGTCAAATTGGATTAAATCTGTAGTGTACAAACTTTTTAAAAATACAAATAAAAAATCTGATTTAAAGAAAGAATAAATTATTGTTTATTTACATTTTTCTATATAAAAATAGCGAGGGATGGGGTATACCTTTAAATATAGAAATTACTAAAGCAGCTTATACTAACAAAAAGCTGAAAGCTTACCAGGAGTGGGAGTCGGGAGAAGACATATAGAAGATTTATTTTCTTCAGGGATTATTATAGAAACAAAAATTTTGAAAACAAGATAATAAAATTGTGACTTTCTTTGGTAAACTGGTATCATTTTTGTAGTGAATCAGTTGAGTATTATAGCATTTCTGGGTAAACATTGATTGGTGGCAGCTCAATACAGAGATATTTGTCCAATGAATGAAAATGTCAAAAATATTTTGATGCTTCTCTGACATGTTTTGTTTGGACTCCTCATTGTTTGATAGCCTTTGAATTCTGAACCATTCTGAATCATTCTTGCTCACCTGGAAGATATGATTGCTTAGCTCTCTAATCTCCTCCAGAAATCTTCTTCCACAAACGGACCAACCTACCCCTTTCCCTAACCTTTCCATGACTTGTCCTGCTCATTCTATGAAAGAATATGGCTTACATTTTCCAAGTCAGTGAAAATGGATTTCTAATTCAGGCTTTTGCTGCTTATCCTTTCCTCTTAATTCACGGTCATTCTTGTTCCTAGCTGGTCCCTGTTGACCTACTCAGAATCATGACTGGGAACCAGAAGATGGTATGTAATTGAATTGGTATCATTGCTGTCACCATCAATTTGTGCAGGAAAAAAGGCTGAGGAAACACAAAGGCAGAAACTATAATTGAATTTGGTTAGTCCAAAGGTAAAACACAGTTGCAATTTTCAGAGAGCATGCTGGGTCAGATGGCGAAGAGGGGAAGGCTGAGTGAGATGGATTACCCTGGGGGAGGGGATATCACAGCCAAAGATGGACTTTGGCTAAACTGAATGCTTAGAAGTCACCAACCAACAGAGCAGCGTTAGTAGCTTTCCCAAGGTCAATCCTGTTTTCTATGCTTTCTCAAGGTCAGCTCTGCTTTCTAGGCATTCCAGAACAATGAACACAATGGATTAAGAGAAGGGTGGGAGATCAAAAATTAATTCTAATTTCTCCAGTAAAGATACAATGAAAACCAAATTATTTAATTCCCTTGGACCACAGTCATCTCACTTTAAAAATTGGAATAATCATATGATCCCTGTGTGTCAGGTTGCTAAGAGGATCAAATGTTTTCTCTAGTGTCTCATATTATTTATGATCTTTAAAGCTAAGTCCTATTATCCCTTTACTATTAATGCCTTATCCTTACAATAAGTACTTATTTAAGTTGGCTTTGTTATCATTAATTACAAAAAGCAGAGAATTGGCTATCTCAAATTGTTTTTATTTAACTTCCAGATCCCATAAATATGCATTAGCATGAGTGGGAACTTAGCAACCCATGTACCAGGAATATGGAAATGATATCTGCTGAGGATCCTGATTATTTCAGAATTTATCTTGCCATAGAGAGGAATTGTGTTTGCTTTGATAATATATTCTCAATGTTACTCACTTTCTACGCCGTTTGAACTTTCATTTTTGTGACTCTGTTCATTTCAATACTAAATCCAGGGGCTGGAGAGATGTCTCAGAGGTTAAGGCACTTCCCTGCAGAGACTAAGGACCTAGGCTTGATTCCCCATTACCCCCGTAAATTCAGATGCACAAAGTGGTGCATGCAGCTGGAGCTTCTCTCTCTCTCTCTCTCTCTCTCTCTCTCTCTCTCTCTCTCTCTCTCTCTCTCTCTCTCTCTCTCTCCCTTCTCTGTCTCTGCATGCAAATAAAATAAATACTAACTCTGGAGGGATCACGTGGCTTAGTCATCACAAATCACTTCTTTCCCATCCTCTCCTCCACCCAGAATTTCCCCCCTACTTCCGTTTTGGATTCTTCACACTTTAGTTCATTTTATGACATTCTAGGTTCCTTTGAGTGTTTTATCCTAATTTCGGACTTAGTTGTTTAACAGAAAAACTGAATTCCTTAAAGATTGTTCCTCTGTTTCATATCATCTCCCAAAACATGAAGAGGCAAGTGGTCATTGAGTCATTCCTCTTGTGTCACTCTCAGAAAGAGAGAGAGCTAAAAGTTTGGAATTCTGGTGAGAATCTGGAAACCTATTGTCTCTTAAGGATAGGGTCATCACGTGACCAGTATCCAATGAGCTCTGGTTGGTGCTTGTATCTGGAAATAATAATTCTTAGTAACACACTCCTTTGACTATACAGATGTCTGACTTTGGACAAGAAATGGCCCCATCACCTTCCTATAGACAGCGGCGTTTCCAGAGCCCCTTCTAACTCTCAAAACTGTGGGCTATCGGAGCAGGAAAAGGCTTTGGAACCAATTCTCAGACTGACTACATGGACGCTATTGCAGTCAGCTTCTTGTTGGCACAAAGAACCGAACCAAAAGCAGCTTGTGGAGGAAAGGGTTTACTTTGGCTTACAGACTGGAGGGGAAGTTCGATGATGGCAGGGAAAACAATGGCTTGAGCAGCAGAGGCCAACATCGGGTGGACAACATCAGCATGAGAGTGTGCCAAACACTGACAAGGGGAAGCTGGATATGACCCCCATAAGCCCTCCCCCAACAATACACTGCCTCCAGGAGGCTCCAATTCCAAAATTACTACCAGCTAGGGACCTAGCTTTCAGAACACGCACATTTATGGGGGACACCTGAATCAAACCACCACAGACACCCAGGAAGAGATATAACAGTTTGGTCAATTAGATACTTTAAGTTTTGCCAAAATAATTCATGTAGATTTTTTTTTCTTTTTTTTTTCATAGTTTGAATGGCCATGCAAGGGTCACAGAATCCAAATCATTTTTTAAAATATTTTATTTATTCATTTTCAAGCAGAGAGAGAGAGAGAGAGAGAGAGAGAGAGAGAGAGAGAGAGAGAGAGAGAGAGAGAGAGAACACACCAGGGCCATCATCTTGTGGGTCAGGCTTATGTGGGTCCTGGGGAATTGAACCCTGGGCTTTAGGCACTGGAGGCAAGTGCCTTAACTGCTGAGCCATCTCTCCAGCCCAGCCATGTAGATTTTGATGAACCAAGTTACCTGTCTGCCTTTGAGGCTTTAGTTTTAAAATTACAGAAATTACAGAATTAGCCTAGACTCTTTCTTAAGTTTATCAATATTTTAATTACAAAATTATGCATAATCTTTAAAAATTGAAATGCCATAGTTTTATGGAATATTCAGAAAACTATCCTTGCAAGCATACTCTCTAGGTATAGCCAGTATTTAATATACATAGTGTTGCAGTCAGCTTTCTAGTTGCTGCGCAGAAAGAACCCAAACAAAAGTGGCTTGTGGAGGAATGGGTTTATTTGGCTTACGGACTCAAGGGGAGACTCCATCCTGGCAGGGAAAACGATGGCATGAGCAGAGGGCTGGACATCACCTCTGCCACAGCACTGCAAACAGTGGCAAGAAGGTGAGCCAAGCTCTGGCAAGGGGAAGCTGGTTTATAACCCATAAACCCGCCCCTGACAACACAGCTTCATCGAGATTGTAAAACCCAAACTGCCATCAGCTGAAGATCGATCTATCAGAACACATTCATTTGTTTGTGGGGGACATCTGGATCAAACCATGACAGTCCACCCCTGGCCCAAACAAAGTAATAATCATACATGATGCAAATACAATGTGTTCAGCTCAACTCTTAAATCCCCACAGCTTTCAATTGAGCCATAATACCAAAAATAAGCCCATAATGGCACAGAACATTGACAGTGCAAAACATGAGGCACAGCAAAAACAGATTGACCAATACAATACAAGATTTAAGACAAACAGGGCACCATCAATCTCTAACTCCAAGCTCAATGATTCTTAACCAATAACACAAGTCTCTTGGAGAGTCAATTCCGCCCCTCCAGCTCGGCTACTCACAGTCCGGGAAAACGTCATCCGGTGCTGACAGCTCGCTTTGGCACCCATCCATAGTCCTGGAATTCACTGGGTCTCCGTTGCAACCCACAGTTCATCCTCATGGCTCCATTGGGCTCCATGCAGGCAACCTTGCACACCTGCTTCACACACCAATGGCCATTTTTCAAAAACAAAGCTGTGTTGCAAATCCAATGACCCTCTCTTTCTAGCCAATCTCCATTCCACAGAACCAGGTGGGCTACCAACTTGTTAATCCAGGGGTGATTAAAGCATTCAGGCCCCTTACTTCAAAGAGTCCACATTCTTCCTGTTGTTCCAATGCATACCAGCTGGCCCAATCTCAGTGGTTGTAATCTCTCAAACAATTGCAGGTGAACGGGCAGCAGTTTCGACCCAAAGATCTTCTTTCTGTGCCATCTCCATCTGCTCACACCAATCCATCTTTATGTAAAACAACCCTGCACAGGTTTCCAGGACACAGGCAGACAGAACACAGCAAGCCTTTCATACAAACTGCTTCTGGCACAGTCCTGACCAAGTTCTTTCTCCCCCTCGTAAGCCAAACCTCACAGTCCATAGTTCTCATTATATTCAGGTCTTTCAGCTCTGACCAGAATGATCCATGAAGCTGTACTCACACCACTGCGAGGCATCTCTTAGGCCGAGATT